>JAJGRW010005135.1:0-208243 GCA_025461045.1 Carex parvula
CGGCCTTTAGAGTAAAGTCCGTGTATAAAGATCTTTGTACACGGTCTTTTAAGTTAAAAGTCCGTGTATAATGAGAAAAACACTATTATTCGAAATCCTTCTCTTCCAAAATTTTCACAAGTCCGAAAAGAGAATAAACATCAGTTTCAAAAACCCTCACAGAGAAGATTTTGCTGAGCCTTCTCCGAGCTCTTCACCGCCTCCCCGCCTCGCCGCCTCGCCGCCTCACCACCTCGGTCTCTCTCCACCTCGGTCTCTCTCTCTCTAACCAGTGGTCTCTCTCACCCGTGGTTAGCTCTCTCTCTCTCGTTATTTTTCTTATTGGGTTTGAACCCGTTAGACATGGTTGTGTATTTGTTATTTTACTTATTGGTTAGCTCTCTCTCTCTCAACCGTGTATGATTAGTATTGAACCCGTTAGACATGATTAGTATTGAACCCGGTAGCATATAACCTAGGTTATTTTAGGTTAATTTGTGCTTGAATACATTGTGCTTGTACCATAATTAGTGTGCTTGTACATAATTTCAGCATTGTGCTTGAATACATTGTGCTTGATATAACCTAGGTTATTTTAGCATATAACCTAGGTTATTTTAGCATTGTACTTGTTGACATTGTACTTGTACCATATTTTAGCATATAACCCTGGTTATTTAGGTTAATTTGTGCTTGAATACATTGGCTTGTACCATAATTATTGTAGGTTAATTCAAATAATCTAGGATATATGTCAACAAGTGATTGATTAATCTCTTGATGAATATAGGTTATATGTCAAAAGTTGGTTGATTAATCTAGGTTATATGTCAAATGATTTGATCTTTAATTTCATGCAGCACCATGTCGAATGAAAATGAGTACGAGGATATGATGGAAGAAGAGGAGCAGCAAGCTACTGCCTCGTCAGAAAGAAGGAGAAGAGGGCCTACAATGTGCACGAGCCATTCTGAGCAGACCCAACCCAAAATCTGGTTCACAGAAGACGGGCGTGCGCAGGGACCAGAACGGCTGAAATACTCAAATTGGTGTACGAGCTTCGTGAAACAAAATGCGAGTATCCTGTTGAGAGATGGGATCATTTCGAGAAAAGAGGTGAAGGACGAGTGAGTGTGAACACGGTGAATGAAGGTAAAGTGCCTAACAACTCTTCTCTTGAATTTTCAATTAGTATGATCTATATTTAAATACACTAAATTTTTGTGTCATCAGGCTCAATGGAACATCCAGAGTGGATGTTCCAAAGAATAAGACGTTGAAGATTATGAACAATGGATTGAAGCAATACAAGAGCACGTTGAAGACGGAGTTCATGGAGAAAGGGAAAAATCCGGTCGGCTACTACAAATGGCTAAAACAAGAGGACTGGGATGCGTATCAAGTTTTGAAGTCATACTGAAGAGTTCCAGGTATCTAACTCGTGCCAAATTTATGCTTATTCTTTCTCGATTGTACTTATCTTTCTAAAACTAACTGATCGTTATTGTCTTGTTTCCGTGAAGGCAAAGAGTGATAAAGGCAGGAGGACCGTTGCCTTTAACAGTATCCACACCATCTAGGGTCAGGTGGTTACGAGGGTAAGTCGGATACATGGAGAAAGTCCTGGATGCGAACAAGGATTCTGACTCACCCGTGGTTAGGATCCAAAATCCTAGGGGCAAAGATTGGGTCATGGGTAGAGCCGAGGGTAACCGCTGACGGGAGGATAGTACTCCCAACGGAGTTGCAAAGCGTGGCTCAAAGAATGGTAAGAGTCATTTATAACTCCGAAGTACGTCAATTGTTCTTTTGCTTTAACTAATTCTTCTACTTGAACAGTTGGAAGTGGAGGAGGAGGTCAACTCGGGTGCCCGGAGTGTCGAACGACAAAATGATCCTTGTCCGCGGCGCTCGAGAATCCAGAACACCCGGGTCGAGTAAGGGGTGTAGGGGTCTACAGGGGCTGGGAAGGAGGTGTTCCGAGTGGAGGGAGAGAAACCTCGAAGAAAATCTCGTGCCCAAGGTAAACAAAGACGAGATAGTTGCGCAGATACGCGGGAGGTGAGCAAAGAGTACGACGCAAGGTTTGCTGAGATGGAAGCAATGTTGACACAAATTAGATCAGCAACTACGCAGCCATCCGAGCAACCACCTCCCATTTCGCCGGGAATTCGGCGAAGTAGTCAAGCATCCGGCACGTGGGGCGCGAACGACGATTTGGATAATCTCAAGGTAATCAATACTTCTTCATAATCTAAAGGTATTTAAAACCTGTTTGCAACCTTGTTGGACAATATCGCATCACTAGAATAAACAACTTTCCTATAAATTTGCAGGACCCCAGAGCATGCGGACCTCGTCCTGCGGAATGGCAGTGTTTCTATGATCGTTGCTAAGGGCGTTGTACATCCACTCGCCAAAAGTGTACACAATACTCAGCTAAGACCCGACCATGCATGCGTGCAGGTTGAGTTAGTCGTGGATGGATGGCAGCGCGTACCCCTTCCTGTCCCTACCGACGACGCGGTTGTGCTTGATGACGCACGGATGTCATTTGTCCAATGGCCCAAGAGTCAGATTGTTTTGGATCAGGTAATTCATAAAAAAATTCATTTATTTTTTACATTCAACTCATTCTTTTTGAAATACTAGAATAATACATCTATAACTTGATACAGACACGAGGAGATGATGTTACTGGTACGGCTCTCTCACCGGTACGTCAGGAGGTGGCTTGCGACATCGCGCCTGACGCGCCACAATCACCGCCCCGTCCTATGGTCACAGAAGAAAAATACAGCCGTTTGCCCAATGATTTGCGCCTTCTCCACGACTACTTGATGACGGCGCCCGACGGCATGGAGGCTATCATCATCCCTGTCCCACCTGGGATGTTTCTACACGAAGGCAGGGAGCTCCTGCTGTCGTTCAGAGACTTCAAGGACCTCTTCCACCACTCGTCATCCGACAAATGGCTCGATGTTTCACACATCACCATTTTCCTCATGTTAGTGATATTAAATATTTTCATTATTGTATAGAACTCAAATTATATTCTAATTACAATATGATGAGTTTTCAGGAAGCTAGTCCGAAACTGTGATGAGATGGTTGAAAGGAAGAACTTGTGCGTGTTTCTGGACCCCGAGAAAGTGAGTTCTACGGCAGCGACATATTATCCGGATATGGCTATCGAGTACATGTGTTCTGCGATGCATCGTGCTAAGGCGGAGGAGAAGAAATTCATTCTCATGCCATACCACGAGGGGTTAGTTCTAATCTTAACTTATTTGTTGTTTATATTTTAATTAAAGAATTGTATAAAGGAATTAAAGTTAAACATAAAAAAATGAAATCACACCATCAATCATAGCAAATACTCGTGTGACTTTTTATATGCTAAAGTACTATAATTCTTCTCCTCGATCCAACAGCAAACATTGGTGCACGATTCTCATTGTGCCGTACTTAAGTGTGGGCATAATTATTGATTCTTGTAAGCCAGCAGGAAGGACCGCGGCTGGCCGCCAAGTGCAAAGTTATCTTGCCTTTTGTGAATAAGTAAGCAATAATAATTCTATAGGTTTGCATTTCTTTCAATCATATCAAATTATAAAATTGCTAATTACATTCACTCACTTTTGTAAGGGCTTTTGTGAAATATATTAAAGAGGGAGGATCAGA
The DNA here is from genome assembly GCA_025461045.1 of Carex parvula. NCBI lineage: Eukaryota > Viridiplantae > Streptophyta > Magnoliopsida > Poales > Cyperaceae > Carex > Carex parvula. The sequence goes on from JAJGRW010005135.1 coordinate 3,664, forward strand.
TAGCACGGGCACGCGCAAGAAAAAGCAAGTTGAATTGGAAGTACATGGTGGTGAGCACACTTATGAGTTAAGAAATTTCATATCTTGTTAAAAAAATTATTGTCATTCTAACAAATGCCGCTAAATGTAAATTTCAGAGCCCGCAACAGAAGGAGGGTTGGAATGCGCTTATTACACGATGATATTCATGTTTGACTTTGTCGAAAGAATACAATTCGAATTCCCAAAAGCGGTATGTACTTCATATGAATTTCCTATATAATAAGCAATTGATATCTACCTTTTCTGAAATACTAACTATTATAAAATTATAATTTGTAGAATGTGACAAAGCAAGATCATTACTCTTCGGATCAGATCGACGATGTGCGGTGCATGTGGGCAAGGTGGTTTGCCATGGAATTTTGTAATCCTCGATATGGATTTGCATAATTTTGTATAATTTGGTGTATATGAATATTGTATAATTTATTGCATATGGATTTCTGGCTAATCTGAAAAATATGAATTTCTTGCTAATATGGATTTATTGCTAATCTGGAAAATATGGATTTCTTGTTATATGAAATCTGGAAAATCTGGAATATATAGTTCTGTAACAAAAATGGCTAGCAAAACTGGAGGCTAGCCGAAAAACAAAAAATACAAAAAAAAAAAATGTACTTTCTACACGGATATTTAACTAAAGTCCGTGTAGAAAAAAGATAGCTACACGGTCATTTAGTTAAATGTCCGTGTAGAAAGAGGAGAGCTACACGGACATTTAACTAAATGTCCGTGTAGAAAGAGTCAAGCTACACGGTTTTTTAGTTAAAAGTCCGTGTACAAAAAGAATCGTACACGGTTTTTTAGGTAATATCCGTGTAGCTCGGTAAATGGAGCGCGACACATTCTGGTCTTTGTACACGGCTGTTTGTGAAGTTATACGTGTAGAATCTTTAAAATTGCACACGGCCAAAAGTCCGTGTGTAGTTATTGAACTAATCGTACACCATCGATTTAAACACGGTAGGAAATCCGTGTAGCTCTTCCTTTATTGTCCGTGTATAATCTCTTTTTTTGTAGTAGTGTAGGAGGAAAAACTTTGGAAAAAGAGAGAAAGTGAGGAGAGAGAGTGTGAATTTTGTGAGAATGATGTTTTGAAAAAAAGGGAACCCCTTTGTTATTTTTTTTAAATACCTAGACCGGCCATTTAATGGCCGGTTGAGAAAAAAAGAGGACCACCATTAAATGGCCATTGAGAAAAAAAGTGGATCGGCCATTAAATGGCTGATTTAAACATTTTTAAAAATATCCAGCTAACGTGGATATATTTATTATTTTGTAATTAACTTTAAATATTAATAAAAATGTCGGTAGTGCTCTCCCAACCCCATCCCATCATAAAAAACAATGACTGAATTTGCACTGCGATTTTTATCAATATCATACCAACATTTTAATTTTTCTAAATTTTTATCCTATCAAACTATCAAAATATTATCTATCCATCAAAAACAAATATAAATAAACTACAGTATGTTATTTGTACTTCTAAAGGACAGTAAGAACAAATACAACAATTATCTAATTGTATCGTTAAAATAAAAAATAAATCACGAGTGATGTTTAATTCAGATAATTATGAAAGGAAGTAATATCATTAAGGTTGCTACCAAATTTTTTATCTAATTGATATTTTATTTGACTAATCAATCAGGAGCGGATGTATGGTCAAATCAGAGGTACTCATTATTTAATAATTTTAATCTAATTTAATTTTTCTTAAAGTTTTTTTATAGTTCATTCTTCTCTTAGAATGTTAAATGTGTACTTGGTAATTGAAATTTTACTATGTGATTGTGGGGATTTGAGTTCAAATTTCAACAGCCACGTATTATATATTTTACATTTCAGCATCTCAATCTAATTTTTCTAATTGTGATTGTGTAGACTTAGATTCAAATTCTACTGGTCATACATTGTACATTTTACGTTTGAGTCTCCCTAGTTATTCTCTACTTCCGTCCCTATAATTAATAAATTTAACAACATATACGTATGCTCCACGCATCTCCAATAGCACTCTTGTAATTTCTCGACAAATTTCCACTGTTGCTTTAATAAATAGAGTCAACTAATTGCCCCCAAGACTCATTCCCCATAAAATTCTCAGAGTAACTGTCACGAATTTTCAAAATTAGTGATTTTTGCATCAAACTCTGTAAATCTTGCATTACGAGTCTGTAAAATGGTTATTTTAAGTCTGTTAATCTCGCAGTAAAGTCTGTAAAAACTAGCGACTTTTCATTTAAGATGTGGTTCCCGGTCAAATCTCCAGGCTAACCTTGACTGAGACCACTAGAACCACTTCTAAAAGGTCCCTACCGACTTTTCAAAGTGAGCTACTAACCGGGACCACTTTTAAAATCTGTAAACTGTTCATCACAAGTCTATAAACCACAACTTTGTAAAGTGTTTATTTGATGTCTGTAAAGCGTTTATTTGAAGTTTGTTAACCAGTAAATTAATTTAATTTTTTTTTTAGATTTGAAGCTAGCTGCTACTTCCAATTATTTAAATCCAAGGCTTTTCATGACTATAAACCTTACGACAAAACTCTGTAAAGCATTGTTTTGAAGTTTGTAAGCCTAACAAGTATACTATGAATTTTATCTTTTTAGATCTGTTGCATCCAAATAATAAAATCGAATCTTTCAAGTATGTAAATCTTGATATATAACATTGTAAAGTATTATTCTCAAGTTTGTAAACCTAACAACTAATTTTGAAATTATATTTTTTTAGACATGCTGCATCCAAATAATAAATCAAAATTTTCAAGTATGTAAACTTTATTATACAACTCTATAAATTGTTGATTTCAAGTCTGTAAATTTAATAACTGATTTCAAATTTTATCTTTTTAGATCTTAAGATAAAGCCTGCAAATTACAACCGATTAAATCTGTAATTCTTTAACATTAAGTCTGTAAACTTATCATATCAAATCTACAAACCTACCAAGTCAAGTCTTTCTCATTGTTCTTAACGAATTCAACATCTTCTGTTTCCAAAATCTGCGACATATATACAAATTGTAGACATGTTCATTCCCATTGTAAGAAAAAATTATAATGTGAAATAAAATTGACTAAGAAAAAAATGACACAAAAAACAAAATAAAAAAAATAATCCACTCGAAAAATTAAATAATTACAGCAGATTATGATAGATCAAGTATGTAAATCTTTTATACAAAGTCTGTAAACCTATCATATCAAATCTTAAGAGATCCATCAGACTTAGAAACATAGACAACAACGATTGCATCAATCATGACGGAGACGATCTAGGAGGCAGAGAAGTTTCCTGCGATGCTCGACTCGGGAGTGGAAGCCTTTGTTGGTGTTGAAGCGGACAGAGGAGAGTGTGTGGGGCGGCCGGGGGGGGGGGGGGGGGGGGAATTAAAACAGGAGGTAAGACGGGTGTGCGGGTAGGTAGCGCCATCTAGTATCTATATCCGTATCCGTTTGCATCCCTATGCGGTGAACTTCAGGTGAAGCTTAAGTGAAAGCATTTATAACAAATAATATAGCACACATACTGAATATTAGGTGTTGAAATTAAATAATAAAGCATGCGAATTAAATACTGAGAAACTTAAATTGAACATAAAATATTTAAACCGAACAATAAAATACTTAGATTGAACACTAAAGTATTTAAATTTAAGATGAAGAATATATGGAAAAAAATGAAGCACTAAAGCATTTCAAATGAGTAGTAAAATATACAAAGTACCAAATAAAAAAAAATAAAAAAAAGCACCGAATGAATAATAAAATATTTAATAAAAATGTTTTGTTGAATGGTAGGCTGAGTCGTAACTTCCCGGGCCCCGGCCCGAGTCAAGATTTGAATCGACACGAACACGACAGCTGACAGCAGTCGAATAAGAATAACATAAACCATAAACCCTAGGGCTAGGCCTAGCGCGCTTTTGGCAATTGAACAAGCAAAAGAAATAAATGAGAGAAGAGGAAGTGGAGAGGTTGCGAGCGATTGTGAGAGACTGCATTGGGAGGCACGAGTATGCGTCGGCCACGTTCTACGCTGGCCGCGTGGCGTTAGCCACAGCAGATCCCTTGGATATCTACATGGAGGCTCAGGCCCTTTTATTGGCCGGTCACCACCGCCGTGCACTGCATCTCCTCACATCTTCCCCTCCTCTCTTGAGGGACCCTAGATTCAGATGCCTAGCTGCCAAGTGCCTTGTAATTTCATTCATTACTTGATTATTACCTCTCTTTTTTTATTTTATTTTTTACTTAATTACGCTTTTTAAATCTGGAAAAGGAGGAGTTGAAGGAATGGCATGATTGTCTCACAATGCTTGGTGAAGCTAAAGTCGACGACGATGGCAACGTAATTTCACACAAGGATGCCAACATGATGAACTTGGATAAACAATCTGATGATCATGAAATTAATGTACCAACAATAAATTATCTTTCTTTACTTCTCTTCCGTTCCTAAGAAAGAAAACTGATTTATCTTATGATTTGCTTGTGTTTTGTCCATTCCTATGGCTATATATATATATATATCAGATATTATCAGCTATATGTCTTCTTCGAGCAAAGGCATATCAAGCACTAGACAATCGTGACATAGCCAAACAATGGTTGCTTTGTCTATCTTTTTATTGTTTTTCAATTTTGGACAGTCAGCAACAAATACAAGTTGACTGATGCATGTTTGTCTGTATGATTAAGGTTCAAAGCGGCTGTCAAAGCAGATCCTATGTGTTATGAGGTGAGCCACAACACAATTAGTATTAAAATTTAATGAATAGATAATGAGTATGTTCTCATTCTTCTTTTACTCTGCTGAAACATGCTTCAGGCGATGGAATGCTTGGTTGACAACTACATGCTGACTTGCGAAGAAGGTATTCCCTAACTTCCCAGTAATGCTTACCCTTGGCAGCTTCTGCCAAGTTCTAAAAATAAAAAATAAAAAACTTGCTAGTAATGCTCAATTTCCTTGAGTATTTACCATTATTATTGTAATAATATAATTATTCCTGATGTTTCTCATAGCAAATATTAATTTCATTCTTGGTTACTAACAACAAATAAAATTGAAGCAATACTTTGTTTTTCCTTTAATTTTTTCTTCTGTGCAGAGAAAAGATTATTATCTTCCCTAAATTTTAGGAAAGAAGATCAATGGTTATATGCACACTACTCATGTATGATAAGTAAGGTAACTTTAGATTTTTTAATTTGTTTCCTTGTATTGAAGTTCTTCACAACATCCTAATTACACCAATTGGACCTGGCCAAACTACATATTCGTAGAACCAAGCTAAATGTTGAGATCACCTTTAAACAAAACAGAAGAAAGAACAATGCCCATGAGTCTGCTACTGAGCTGGTAAGGACTATGGAGTCTGGTACCCAGTACAGAACCTGATGTGCATTTTTTTTCTGAATTATTAACTCTGTTCTTTGACAAAGATTTTCAAAACCCAACAGGCTCAGTTGGATAACTTTTCTCGTATTCCACTTCAAAAGTGAAAGTGTTTGATCTAATTCTGGTAAACATGTGAATATACTATGCCCCTACAGACAAGAGAAAATATGAAATGAGTTACAATTGGCTTATGTTTCCTGTCTTGTAGGTTGTCAGGGATATTTTTATATACATGATTTGTTAATCTTCTTGGGAGGTCAAATGAAAATCTTTCTCACATTAACTGTGTGATATTTTGAGCAATTTTTATTCTCATTATTTTTTAGCATGAAAAGTCAAGTGTTTTGGAGGCCAAATTTAGAGACCTAGAGGAAGGAACAAGCGGTCTTTCTTTTTCAAATTCTTCTTCGAATAAAAGTCCAAAATACAACGCGGATCTTATGGCTTGTAAAGCCGAATATTACTACCAGTGTGGCGAGTACCAAAAATGTTTTGACCTCACATCAGCGTAAGTTGTTGAATTCTTATGTATATGATTTTGCTGTCTTTATTTAAATGAAGTTTTGTATAACCTGCAAAAAGCCTTGAAGAAATACTTTAAATATTCAAAACAGAACACTGTTATTTTTGTGCCTATTATTACTGCCCATTTTGCAGTTACAATACACTTCTTTACTGCCTATTATTCTGCTTCTGTATGTTATGTATAGGCTATTTGTTTTCTGTAAATGATATTATACCTTTTTTTAACTTGCTTCAAAATATTTATACTCAGGATACTTGAAAAAGATGCTTTCCATCTAAAATGTGTGTTGTATTATCTGGTGGCTTCAGTAGAACTTAATCGACCAAACGACATTTATGTGATGGCGGACAGCCTAGTAAAAAATTATCCTAACAAGTAAGTATGTGTGTTCATTATTCTCAAAAGTATAATATTTTGAGAAATATGAGTTTTGTTTGTTACATGCTTGGTTAATTGGTTACAGAATCAGAGGAGCTTGTTACCTTTTAGAATGGTACAGCCTCAAATTTCTAATGAATCCACTTAGGCCTTTAACTAACCTGTGCATATGGTCAACCTAACCAACTATAGGTATCAAATAGTTGCCATTCACCATTTGGAAATTCTCAGTTTCACGCTAGTCGTAGAAAAATTAAATTTTCTTGTTGAAAAATTGCAGGGCTGTATCATGGTTTGCTGTTGGTTGCTACTACTACTGTATAAAAAAGTATTCTCAAGCGAGACAACATTTCAGGTTGAGTTCTTTGTTATCTGGGTTTGAAAATGAAACTTCAATTCTTTAACGGCCAAGTATTATTAGTAGAGAGGGAGACGAACAAAAGTTCCTAAATATCTTATTCCTCTCTTTCTCCAATAAGAAAATCAAAGTTCATTGATCTTCTATTACAAAACTACCCTCTATCCATTATCTAATTACATCTTCTATTAGAATTGCGTTGTTACTCCCAAACATTCTAATAATCCTTTCTCTTCTACTCTATTCTGGAAGAAATGTGTGGTACTGAAGGGATAATTTTTTCTTAATATTGATAAAGAACATCTTTTCTGAAGATTCAAATATCAGTGCTAACAACAACATTCTTTCAGAAATTTTCTTTTCTGATAACAGTAACACCCATGTATTAGGTAAATTTGATGTTAAAGAATATAACAATCTGCTAAACGTGGACAGGTTTCATTTTCGGTTCCCCCCTCGTACAAGTGATTTATTCAAACTACATTTTTTTTTTTTGATATATAGTTCGTATAAACCAAGATCATGCTTTTGATATTATGAATATGAAAGGCAATTTAAGTCAAATACCTGTTTTCATATATTCAGAAATTATTTGTCAATTAACTCAACGAATGTGGTGTTAGTTGCAATGGAGCATTTGCAATTATGATTGAGTCTCCAGCTTTTCTTTTTGAGAGAGCTTTTTAGGGTTTGATGTAGATTTGATTGCACAACTAGTGAAACTGGTAACATACTAGCTTGTCACCATTACTACAAAATCTGGAATTAGAGCTGCTGTGGTGTCTGACTATGGTCGAATGAAACCCGGAAAATTTCATATATGCCCCTTAAAGGCATTGAACCATGACATATAACTCTGGGATTAGGAAAAAAAAAAACTGAATAAAGTCATGTACGATTTGAAACATGGAAATTGGTAATGACTAACTTCCTCTCATAATATTATTTGAAGAAATTAATTTATTTCTATGTTTCCCTCTGGTATGAAGAGAGAGTGATAAACAGTATAAAAGGGTAGTTTGGGCATTTTTAAAATAAATGAACAACAAAAGGGGAAGAAGGATACACATGTCCAATGGCAATGTATCTTCTTTTAGGAGTGTTCATGAACTTTGGTCATTTTATAAGGGTCAAGGCTGTTTAAGTGAATTTTTAATACATAATGCATTTTGACTAACTAGTATTGTTTTATTTTTAGTATAACAGTTACCGTATCCCGACTAATTTTTATTATTGTGACTAATTTATAGCAAGGCAACAAGTATAGAGGGGACATATGCACCAGCATGGATAGCGACTTGTAACACTTATGCTGCACAACAGGAGAACGATCATGCCCTGACGGCTTACCGTACCACAGCTCGTCTCTTTCCTGGGTAACCATTGTTATGTTATGTTATATTATGTTATGTTATGTTATGTTATGCTATGTTATGTTATGTTATGTTATATAACCAGTTCATTCATTCAAAAGACTAAGCATCATAAAAAGTTGTACTCCCCTACCTAACCTTCTTAAAACCTCAATTAAGCATCATATGAAGATCATGTATGTTTAACGGTTCCGACCGACTGTTTGAACTTTGAAGATAAGAGTTATGGATCCATAGCATTAGCACGGATCAAATGTTTGAACTTTTTTACAATAGCCTAACTAACATCTTATATATACTTTAGAGTGAGGCTATGGTGCTATGCATAGCACGGATGGCTAGTGTACTACGGCTCAATATGGTACTTTTTAAAACCCTAACGGTCGATCCGAACCGTTCAATGTGATAACCATATAAATATGTACTTGCAAACTAAATTTTATATTTTTTCGAATTTTTGTACTATTTTTTTAGATAGGTAGAATTTGATGGTCCAGAATTTTCAGAAAACACTGATTTTTCTACCTATCTAAAAAAATAGTAAAAAAATTCAAAAAAATATAAAATTTAGTTTGCAAGTACATATTCATATGGATATCACATTGAACGGTTCGGATCGCCCGCTAGGGTTTTAAAAAGTATCATATTGAGCCGTAGTACACTAGCCATCCGTGCTATGCATAGCACCATAGCCTCACTCTATACTTTATATTATTAATTCTTTCTAATTTTTTATTGTTGCTTATATCAGATGTCATTTACCAATGTTGTATATTGGAATGGAATCCATGAGAACTCGGAACTTTAAACTAGCCGAACAGGTAACATTTCATTTTTCCTTTGAAGGGGTTTAAACGGCTGGGGATGGTTGGACCTCTGACAAAAAATGTCTCATTACTGATTAATACCTTATTTGTTGGGTGTGTACAGTATCTTTTGGAGGCGAAACAAAAGTGTCCTTATGATCCACTTGTGTACAATGAACTAGGAGTCGTTGCATACCACATGAAGGAGTAAGACAAGTATTTCCTTCTTTGTTTATTCATGCTTAGCATAGCAGCTTAGTAAAACTGGGTTAATTGGCTGCATCACTTATAAATAATAAAAAAATGCATGAATAAACTACTCACCCCATATTATTATGGCAATGATGCTGACGACAACAATGTTGCATTTGATTAATTTTCAGTTATGAAAAAGCAGCAGAATGGCTTGAGTTGGCACTAGATAATCTTGCATTTCCTCTAAGCGAGCTATGGGAACCTACACTTGTCAATCTCGCACATTCCTTGAGAAAACTCAAGTAAGTCTTCCTTGAAAGATTTGACATGCTTTTTAAGAAAATATATATTATTGTTGTAACAGTGGCTATTTGTACTAACACAAGTATGAGTATGGTAAAGTCTGGTAGATTTCACTAGCTCAGGCAGTGACATTCTTGACAAAAATTTGTAAGCAATGTAGCAATATTAAAATAATAATATAGAGAAACAATAAATAAGACAGAGAAGTCTCAGAAGGCTCAACAACTTGAATTTTGTATTCATTATTTTTAGTTATAAAAGAACTAATTATCTGCTCAATTGAGCTCATTAACAGGAAATACCGTAAAGCAATTATATATTATGAAAAGGCCCTTGCTCTCTCAACTCGAAGTTTAAGTGCATTTGCCGGTCTTGCATATACCTACCACCTTATGGTAACGCCCTCTCTGTCCTCCCTCCCCCCCTCTGTCTTCCCCATCTCTCCTCTCTTCTGATTTTAGGTGTGACTTGCAAAATTTTCTAATTGTTGTTGGTATTTATTTTCTAACTGGCTTTAATTATTGCATTGTAGGATAAGTATGATGAAGCAATAACATATTATCACCAGGTAAAAGCAAAACAGGAATTAGGACAGCTTTTATTATCATTAATACAAGCAATGCTTGTGTATGGTTTGGGGATGTTGTTACCTTACTATTACTAGTTGATAAAAGACCGGTACTAGTTTGATATGTATAGCGTATATATTCTTGGGCGGCTATTTTTTTTGGTTGAGTGTTGGAAAGTGAAAACCAACCTATAGGGGCTTGCTTATCTGTGCTATTAATTCCCCTTAGAATTAGATGAGATTGCAGTCAACCCACTTGGTAGTTTGGTGTTTTGGCCTTGGGTTTTGCTTAACATGCAAACATCAAACTTAATTATTGAGGTGTGTTATCAGCATGTATGTACTGGAAGTACTGAAATACAATGCAATATTTATATATATATATAGAGCTGGGTTATGGTGAGTTGTGAAGTAAGATGTCATTTTTACTTCACGCTCATATTTTCATTTTGAAAATCCAAACAACCGATCGGAACTGCTCAACATGTTCTCTATATTGAAATATGCTTGGAGGCTAAATTTTACATTTTTTGGAATTTTTTTACAAGTACATATTCATATAGATCATGTTGAACGGTTCGGATCGACCGTTAGGTTTTTGAAAACTCAAATATTGAGCTGTAGTACGGAGGCCCTTTATGCTATGCATAGCACCGTAGCCAACTCCTATATATATATTACGTTAGTTAACAGCCTCTCTTTTCTCTCTGTCTCTCTCTCTAGGCCTTGTGGTTGAAACCAGACGATCAGTTCTGTACAGATATGCTCAACCTTGCAATTGAGGATGACGCTCAGACTACGAAAGATTTCTTATGATATCGTGCATATATTTGGTGGTCACATATCATATTCATATATATGATCTTGATCTTATGGAGACACCTGTGATTAACCAACTCAGTTTCGTTGTGTACTTAAAATTATTTGACATTAGACTCATAAGTTATGTGTAACATGTGGACATGTTTTAGGAGCTGATAATTCATTCAATCCTTTTTGAAATTATTGTTAGGTATTAATAGTATTTAATAAATATTTGACAATTTATTTAACACTTCTCTTGATATGGCACTGAAAATCATGTATGTCAATATGTTATCCACAGGCACGTGATTATTGCATTCTATGTTTTATTACTACAATTTTAATACAACCAGGCTCCTGAAATGCCTCGATAAAGAGAGTAGAACTACGGTGTGACGTGCTCACCAACGGGTTTGGTGAGCACACCTCCAAAAAACGCATTTTCAAAGTTCAAATAGTCGATTCGAACCTTCCAACGTGTTCTTCATATTAATATGTGCTTGGAGACCAAATTTTACATTTTTTGGAAATTTTTTACTATTTTTTTAGAATTTTTGAAAATCATCGGCTTTTCATTAAATAAAAAAAAAATTCAAAAAACACTGATTTTTAAAAATTCTAAAAAAATAGTAAAAAATTTCCAAAAAATGTAAAATTTGGTCTCCAAGCACATATTAATATGAAGAACACGTTGGAAGGTTCGAATCGACTATTTGAACTTTGAAAATGCGTTTTTTGGAGGTGTGCTCACCAAACCCGTTGGTGAGCACGTCACACCGTAGTTCTACTCCGATAAAGAATTGTAAAATGGAAAGAAAGAAAATTAAAAGGAAATAAAAATTGTAAATTGATATAGAGACATTTAAATGAAAGGGTAGCGCTATTCTAAGGGCTCACTTTCAAATAGTGAGAGCACAGTGATTTTTTTTTACTATTATACCACGTTTGCCCCTAATTAATGCTTTCCTTATTTTTCTTTGTTCTAAACTTAATCATTATTGTAAACTATTTAATAAAATGAATGGAACAGCTGTCCAATTTAGGCCTCTTTTTATGAAAATAAATAAATTGGCATGGACAAACTTTATCTTCTATCGCTTACATTCATATAGTGTTAATATAGTGTTAAGTATAAACTAGAAACTTTCATAACAAACAAACTGTAACACATAATGTTAACAAATTTAAAACTAAGGTGAATCAAATCAATAACTGAATCTAAATTAAAGAAAGAACCTACTTAACTAGCACTTGCGTAATATGAAATATTTTCAAGAAGACATCTATTTCATATTTCAAAAATATCAAATATTATTCAAATTATAATACTAAATCTGTTGATGTATTTTTAATTTCTTAAACATCACATGTTATTTTCTTTTACGATATTCCAATTTAGAATGCAATTTTACAATAACATGTAGAGTACCGATATCAACTTATGGATACAAATTTTCAATGAATAAATATTTCGTGTGTCATTTTCCTTCTATTATACTCCAACATTATAAAATACTTATTAGGAGACCTACATGTAACAATTTGCACTCACATGCATCTAATTTTTTTTATCAGTATAATTCATGTCCGTAACATAATTAATCAAAAATAAATTAGATTTTTTTTCTAAACTTCCATTTTTTAACTATAAATTTAATATACTATTATCAAATAAATCATAATCCTCTGTAGCAACCAAATTGTTAAGAAACAACCAAATGATTTTTTTTATATTAGAGTAATTATGGCGTACATCTATTTGATAATTTGAAAAAAATATTAAAATCATTTTGATATTTGAGTCAATTTGAAATTCAGTTAATTACTTTGTCATAAACAATTAAACTTACACTGTTAACATTTTTAAAAATTTGATGAAATTGCAAACATCTTTCAATTGGTCATAATGTAGTACATGTGATAATTAAGAAATGAAAAATAAATCTACAAATTTATTTTTCTAATTTGAATAATGCTTAATATTTTTTAATATAAATAGACATTATTGAAATATTTCATATTGCGCAAGTGTTAATTAAGTAGGTCTTTCTTTAATTTAGGTTCGGTTATTGATTTGGTTCAACTTAGTTTTTAATTTGTTAACATGATGCGTTACAATTTATTTGTCATGAAAATTTCTGATTTATACAAAACACTGTATGACTGTAAGCCATAGAAGATAGCTGCATCTTATTAAAAATAAGAAAATCATTAATTAAGAATAAATGTGGTATACTAATAAAATAAATTTACTTTGCACTCATTATTCCAAAGTGAGTCCTTGGAATAGCGTTACCCAAATGAAAAGATGCGCCACGTCAGCGAGTCAACACCTGCTGAGAGAATCAAAGGGGCGTTATTGTAAATTTGTTAAAATCAATAGTTGACCAAGAATGGGCATTCTTGGATTTTACGTCAATCAAGATTTTGTCGCAACGGTGGTAACAAAAACCGTACGCCCGTAACTGCCCGCCTCGAATTCGATGCTCCACAGTTTAGACCATAAGTTAAAACTTGACAGTGGATATTTCTGCGATAATTATTACTATAGATATTTGTGTGTCACCCATAAGTTAAAACAACAAAAGTACGACACAGAGAATAATCTAAAGAATACGATACAGGGGATCAACACACATATGACGCACCTCCTCCTGGCTCCTGGCTCCTTCCGATATAAACCCCTACCTACGTTTCTCACTGAAACCTTCATCTTCCATTCTTCCTCATCTCACTGAAACCTCCACTCCAGTCCATCACATTCACATGGCAATCTCTCTACTCTTCCTCAGCTTCCTCATCTCCATTCCCTTAACCAGCGCCACCTCTCCAATTCCTTCCTCTACATTGCCACCGACACCACAAGATCCATCGCCACCTCATCAAATTCTCGTCCTTCCACCCATCCTCTCCTCCCTCGGCTACATCACCCTCGCCAGTGCTCTCCCCTCCCTCTCCTCTCCAATTCTCTCATCCTGGAACGGTCCTGTAACCCTCTTCGCTCCCTCAGATTCTTCCCTCCATTCTTGTCTCCATTCTTCTTGCACACCTCTACGCCTCTTGAGGGATCACATCGTACCAGGCCTCTTCCCTCTACAATCTCTCCTCTCCCTTCCCTTCTCTTCCAAGCTCGCCACCGCTTCCCCTGGTCGGTGCTTAACCCTAACCTCCACCTCAGCTCTCAACTCCTCAAACCCTAACCCCAAGCTCTTTGTCAATGGCTTGGAGATTACCAAACCTGATCTGTTCAACAACGGCCAGGTTGCTATCCATGGCATACAGGGCTTCATCGCCCCTCTCTCTCCTTTCTCCTGTCTACATCATGTACCACCTCCTAGACGTGTACCTGGATTGGTTACCGGATCTGTTGTGCCTCTGATGCTAGAGGATACGATTTCAAGATTGCATAAGAACGGGTACGGATTTGTGGCCCTGGCAATGCGGGTCAAGTACCCAGAGCTTGTCTCTCTGAACAACATGACGATCTTTGCATTGACTGATGGTGAAATCTTCACTGGGGGGGCTCATGAATATGTGACTGAGGTGCGGTTCCATATTGTACCCGATCAGCTCATGTCGCATGAAGATTTGATCAAGCTGCCAACTGGTACAGTGTTGCCTACTCTTGTGCAAGGGCAGCACCTGATAGTGACTCACGGGCTGGGATCGGGACCGGGTTCGGTTGGAGCTGTCGGATCAGGTTTGTTCAGCATCAATTATGTGCCAGTTAAGGATCCAGATGTGGTGATCAACTCCCGTGTGGCAGTACACGGTCTGATAGTACCATTTCCCAGACTGTATCTGGCTGATGCAATGGCTAATGGACTGGAGATAATGCGAGGTACTGGTGAGTCTCAGGAGATCATGTGCCGTGCAAGGTCGGCTACTGGTCAGTGTAATGACGTGGTAGTGGCTACTGGACCGGTGGGGCCAGCCGCAGCACCGGCTGAGGCAGGGGCCACAACACGAGTAAGGCTTACGGGATTTGGAGATGATGGACTTTAGATCTAGCTATGAATATTGAAGGTCTGAGTCGATTGTTTTTTGAAATTGTCCTACTAATTTTGTCTCACTTCTTGTGAGATTTAGCTAGCTAGGTTTTGTTGGTAGAAATAATTGAAAGAGCAATTGATAGATGATAAGAAAAGGTAGTATCGGTCTGTACAAGAGTTTCTTCATAAAAACTTTTATTGTTGTGAATTGATAGAAACTTTTATTTTGTCATTTAATTTCTGTACAAGAGTTTCTTCAAGGCGCATCTTGTCTTCTTAATTTTCTCTCCTTTCTCTGTCTCTCTCTTCTTTAAAAAAATAGTGGTTGTATACTTGTATTAGAATTTTCGTTCATCGATTACAATATACAAGTTGGCGGGGCATTTGAGTTATATTTGAAATAGTATTTGTTGGATTTAACATCTGGTAAAGTAAGCATACAATTGAAATTAATATTCATCGGGCAAAATAAAGTCCAGGTCCAGGGACTATAATAATTAATAATAGATTACTATTGGGGGCCCAACAACGAGCAACAAAATTGGGCTGAATTAATGGATAACTGATGCTACTCTGTGATTTCAATCCTCGCCAAATCTGCGACAAAGAACGGAAATGAGGGTGTTGTAGCATATATAGCACTGCACATCGGACTTGCAATGGAACTGATTCATCTGATAGAATTAAGAGAACCAATCTTTGAGGGAAAAGGCGACAAGCCGGATGCCATTATCCATTAAGATTTAAGAGTCGAACCAAGGATTGCAGCGACACAAATGGTGTTCTCATCAACCAGTTCCACTTCTCCCAATTGACGACCCCACCGTCCCGACTCCAACTGCAGCCTCTGAATCACCAAGTGGAGCATTGAACAGGTGTGCGATCATGTTTACGTACCGGTGCTGCACCAACCAGAGAAAACAATTAATGTGTGAGCTACAGCCTACATGCATGTTAACAGTCTAGCGAGGTATATGTTTTGTTTTAGCTTATTTTAATTTGAAGAATCAACTTGCATTTCAAAATTTATCGCCTTAGTTATTATACTATTAAATTTTGATTCAGACATTAGTTTAATGGCCATACAACCAAGAGACGGCATAAAAATCATCAAATAAATTAGAAATTTTCAAAGTTATATATCATAGAAAAACCACTGCGGCTTCTGACAAGCATTCTAAAGAAAAAGAAAAACCACTGCGCAATTTTCCGACCTATGTCGAAATTAGAAATGGTAGACAATAATATGAAAATAAAAAATAAAAATATAGAAAGAAAGACCGTAATAAATATTGAAACAACCAATCTAGAACACAAAGAATCACGTTCCTTAATATTAACCATACAATTACAGAAGAGCAACTAGGAAATGTTTGTTTTATTCATATAACTAGTTCCAATTTTAGTAAGAAAATATTAATATATATTAGTTCAAAATTAATTTTATACCTTTGTTATTTAATTTTAATCAATCACAATAACATGGCATATCCGATCAAATGAAGATAACTATTCAGCAAAAACTTAATGTACCAGAATAATTTCTTAAAATTTAATGATTGCTAAAGAAACCGGAAAGACTTTTAGCATAGTTAGCTGCAAAATTAATTTGAATATTTGAAAATTAATTCGTCATTTGAAGCCAATCCGTTTGACTTTATACAAAATTAATTCGAAAATTTAAAATTTCCACATGTAGTTTGAAGCCAATCCAATATATTTTACAATTAATTTGAAAATTAATTTATCATTTGAAACCAATCCAATAGCTTTTAGAATTAAATTCAGAAAGAGATTTGGTGAACATAAAAACACTCTAAGTTTACTCAATACTAGGTGCTTTATGTTGCGGCTACGCCGCAAACGTTATTTTACATCAATGTTTGTGTAAATGGATGTCAGCTTGTTGCTGCTGTAGTTGTTTTATTTGAGAAGTTTTAGGTATGTTTCAGCTGTTTTCAATGTAAGTGCACAAATACGTACATTAGAAAGAATTGAAAACACTGCAGCAAGTGGATGTTAATTCATGACTTATACCACAGAAGACGAACAACATGCATCCAAAGTTCGACATGTTAAGATTTACATTACTTACAAATTGCATGTAAATAAAATTTCGTTGGACCGGAGGTATAAGAACTGTGTTGCTATTAAATAGGTCGAGTTGCTATTAAAACTATTGTGGTCATTATTGTCCATACAACCAACATGTTGTGAGTTGTACAAATAAGAAATACATCACTGGAAATTAACCTAATTTGTCATATTGTCAAGACGCAAAGCCATTTTTTCTACAATTGATAGCAAAAGAAAAAAAAAAATTGAATCAGTTTAGTAAAGCAAAAATCTACAGCTGAAGTTTTACAACATATTGATTTCCATAATAGTTTTAAAAAAGATAGGTCGTGTTGAAAAATCAACAATAAACACCCAAGAGGTTATTAAGTAGCAAAATTTATGTGTAATGACAAATCTCAGCCCAAGTAAATTTTTATTTTTCTGATCCAAAAATCAAATGGATAAAAATAACAAAATTTAAGTATGTAACCTCTAAAACCACAATCATGTCATCATCATTGTTATCATTATTTTGGCTCCCAATATCAAGGTTGTAAGAATCTACCCAAAGAAATAGAGAAATAAAAATAAAAATAATCATCTGTTCCAAAAGAATGCATTGATTTGTATTGTAAATAATGGTACTAACCAGCTAGATCTGACTAAATATGTAAGCGGTGATCAGCTCGCCTCACCATTTTTTTGGAATATATAAAGAGAAAACAGAGTTTGCAACTTTATATGGGAACTGTCAGCTTTGAAATTAGATTGAACAGTTCAGATGTTGCCCCCTTGTGTTAGGTACCTGAAAAGATGTCAAGTCAGGGCTGATGTGGGTTAATTAAAGTTTGAAGTGGTGCAAATTGCTAATCTGATTGTCAATTGAGCCTAAATTAGGATATATGTAGGCATAAGGCATAATTTATAAATCAGTTTAGTTGGATGCATAGTTTGGTTTACATTGCATATTTTAGGCTAGGACAATATGGTATTAGTCAGACCAATACCAGAAATGACGAACTTGTGGGAGATACTGTGCCAGTTGTCTTTTCCAATTTTCTGAAGCCCAAGAAGGAATAACCTGAAGACTAAATACTTAAAATAAATTTGTCCTGTAGGTACTGGGTTCCAATCAGCCTCCTTGCAAAAATGCAAGGAGAAGGCTGCCTAGAAATTCCCTTCCCCAGCCCTACAACTTGTGGGAGCTTTCGGTAATAAGTACGCCCTTTTTTTTAATTAACCAAGATGGATATTGAGTTATATATATTTTTTGTATAAGATTCTAGAGGTAGATATAAGGTTGTTTCAGGCTTAAGCACATGAGTGGACTTGTTGCTAGAGCACATTTAAGCATTGTACAATGGAGTTATTGGCATAGTTTATGTGGTATGTCACTTCATTTGAAAATTGATGCTATATTGTGCCAATTAAATCTGAAAACATACAACAATTTTAGGATTTAGGG
Organism: Carex parvula; assembly: GCA_025461045.1. Taxonomy (NCBI): domain Eukaryota; kingdom Viridiplantae; phylum Streptophyta; class Magnoliopsida; order Poales; family Cyperaceae; genus Carex; species Carex parvula. The sequence goes on from JAJGRW010005135.1 coordinate 21,950, forward strand.
TGTATACTGATTGAGCTTAAATAGAAAAGAAAAGCCAAACACAAACTGCACGACAACAACAGTAACTGAATATGCAAAGGAGGACAAATTTAGTGTCCGCATCTAATTAAATCATCATCATTTGTAAGTCTGTAAGTCCGTAATTTAATTTAAAGTGATTAAGGATGTCAAAAGTGTAACTTACAACTGAAACTGTAAGTCTGTAATTTAATTTAAAGTGATTAAGGATGTCAAAAGTGTAACTTACAATTGAACAAACCCAAATCCACGGATTAAAACATACCCTGCATTTGGAAAGAATCTCAATTAGCAAATAATTCTATTTGCAGTTTGAATTGAAGGATGCAGCTACATTAGAACTAATTGTTCAAACACTCGCTACCAGAAGTTAAAAAAATGAGTGACAAGTAGGTGGAACTTAATCACATAAAGTAATAAGCCTAAAAGAAATACCCCAGATTATTTGTTTGCAATTGTATTAAACATGGATCAACAGGACAGTACAAAATACATAGTGTCGACGTTGGTTGTAATGTTTTAATTAACCTTTGGTAAGACAACCAGGGCACTTAAAAATAGGAAAGAAAAAAAATGCTTCAACCTTTCTGCGTAACAATGAAAGAATGCTCCACATGCCCTACCTCATTGGAAACCTCTTCCAGCTGAAATCCTAGATATTAGGAAGAACATAATAATGTAGAAATAGAAAGAGAAAGAGAAAGAGAAAGAGAAAGAGAAAGGGAAAAAAATAATGAAAAAACAAACAAAATAAAATGACAATAATAAATTTAAAAAAGGAGGAAAATTTTGAGAAGCTGTGTTAGATTTGCTAATCTGATTCTGTGAAGTAAATAGGAATGAGGAGAGTACCTCAACACACACGAAGTGGTTTTGCCCAAGCAAATTATATTTCTATAGTACGTGCATGTCCATTAAAGGAACAACTCACCTATAAGAACCAAATGTAAAATTTACTCATATGATGACATACTTAAAGCCAACTTGATCTGACGGGTGCAACAGTCTAATATCAAGCATCAGGTACTTCACAGTATAAAATTCAGTAGAGGAACAACTCATCTACAAGAACAAACCTCAATTTTCCAGTGGAACTTTACTCCTTGAACCTTCATACAAATCTGTTTCCTTCGAACATTTTACAAAAACAAATATATAAAAAGAAGAAAATTACAAACAGGAAAACAATGCAAAATATAAATATGCATAAGAATTAAGCATAAGATTTTTTTACCTTAAATAATGTATACCACGATGTATGTTAGAATTGTACAATTGATAGAATTCATCTAAGGCTTCTATTACCCAGAATTACATTGGGATTTTGTTTTTACAAACAAAACAAATTCAACTTGACCATTGTGAATTCAAATGAACGAATTGAACTGAAAAGTACCTGATTGGTATGGTAAAGGGGCGAAATGGGGATTGTGCGAGGACTGGAGCAACTTGAAGAAGCAGAACACATGGAGGGGGCTGGACAGGCAGAAGGCCATGTCGGAGCAGACAGAGGGAAGGCGGAGGAGACTGAGCGTGCACAATGTGGCCTTATTCGTTACGAGGATGCGTTCCCCAATCGCAACACAGATGACACTATTCCTTTGGTAATTCCAGCGATAGAGCGTCCTACGTTTGCACCGTGGTCATCTAATTAAAAAATGAGTGCAATTTGTACTGATAAACCAATAATTCATCTAGTACAATATAATATAGTTTATAACGTATAAAATAAAAAAGGAGGAAATTAAACAGGGGTTCAATGAGGAAAATATGTACTGATAAACCAATAATTCATCCAGTAATTTACATACTGCTAGTATCAGTTCAATAACTAACACCCAATTCTGTAATCTAACCTCAATTTTCCTCAATCAACCCAGTACTCATCTCAGTCCAATTAAGTCTTTCTTTCTTGTTAAGAAACAGAAAACCCCAAATGAGGCTTGTTTATCAGATTTAGCCTCAGTTGAAAATATTAAAAATATAGTAACGCAGAGACATAAAAGGGGCTAAAAATAGTCAAGTCATATGATCTCATATGACACCTTCGTCAGCAAATTCAGGGTACGGATCCGAATATGTACTGACAGACCTAGTTGATCCCTAATCATCCCTGATTCCTAATTTCCTAGATCCAAATTGGAAATAGTTAACTAACTAAAGCCCCAGGTAATAAAAACTAAGATGATACCTGTCACAGCTTGGTAGCCATGGGGGTAATACGTAGGCACTGAGGAAATATGGAGAACAGTATGACAGAGAAGGCCCCATGCCAAGCGACAGCGCCGGCTGGGGGAATCCGATCACTGGCTGCGGGTACCCCGCCGCACCTCCGTCAAAAATCCCGTACTGTGGCGGGGGAGGGTACAGGCCATGGTGTTGCGAATCAGGCCCAGTCACACCTCTGCTCTTCGCCTCCTCTTCGCTCGTCGTGGATCTCGTTTGACTTCTCTCTGATTTCTTCTCTCGTTGAATGGCGGGGGAGGGTACAGGTAAGCAAAAATCAGGTATTAAATGGGAAGAGTGCAGTCGATAAGTCGAAGGGAAGAAATACCGACCAAAGGGGAAGACGAGAAGGCGCGGAGCGCGGGAGAAGGAACACGTAGCGGGGGAGCGACTATGTGGCAATCGCAGAAGAGAAGAGAGCGAGCGGCGAGAGGCGAATTTTGCGCTTATTTTGGGCAAAATCGCGTTAGACGCGGAGGTGGTGGTCGGTGGGTTTAAGTCTTGAAGATGACGAATAGAAAACAAATCTAATCCGTGGAATCACATCAGACGGAGGAAGTGAGACAAATAACCCAACAGAACGAAGGCCGCTTAAAATCGGGGAGGAGAAGGCGGTGGGAGGAGGGCCGACACGTTGCAAGGAAATGGTAACGTGGCATACCCGGGTGGAAGCTCGCAGACAGGTGGGGCCCTACGGGAGACCTAAGAACGCTGAGGGAGCGATTTGGTTTTTCTGGTAAATAGCGTGAGCGGCACAAATGGAGGTGGCCAGTGCTCACCATATGACGCTATATGAGGTAAGCTGGAATTGATCTGGTCCATCTATGCACAATCAGATGGCAGATTAATAGTGTGGCACTGTTCATTGCTGACGTTACAACCTATTGGAAATTAAGGTATTTATAATATATTACATGGCCATAAAAATCAAGTTTGGAGTTGGCATGATCTGATTAAAAGCGAGTTGACGCAAACGGGAGGTATAAAACAAAGCAGTAAATCTCTTTATTATTTTGTTAATAAATTTTTTTAAGAAGTAGGAGTAAAATAATTTTATTATAAAAAATGAATAAATGATTATATTAGTCTAGAACTCCCTCCAATCATATATAAATTAATTGACAGTTGTTTTTTTAGTATTGGGCCGAGATTTTGGTCGCGGCCTCTCCACTCATGAATTATTTCTACTGAATTGGGCTCTCTCATTCATCATATCAACTGCCCGTAACATACACAGTACGCATCCCCTGAGTCACAGAATACTGGAACCAAGTATCCTCTCCATTACTGTAAAAGATTCCCTTCACTTTACGGTTTGAGATTTAGCTCCAAATCTCATACTGCCCCCCCTGCCCCTGGCCCCTGCGCTATCATTTGGTCGAACCGCCTAAACCCTGAACCGGTCTTTGTTATATAACATCGGTTTTCCCTTTATTTCGCGCAGCCGCCGCGAGAGAGACTCCACCTCTGCCGACGAACTTGAACCCTAAATTTAGCGCCAAAAATGGTTGGGTTTCTACCTATCTTCTTTCCTTTCCTCATTGTTGCCTCTTTCTTTGTTACATCTTTGATAAGTACATGTTTTCATTGTTTGACTTGCATTTGCGTCGCAACAAGCAACTATCCGGTCAATAGTCATGTTTCGTTTGGATATATTCATGGGATTTTTGTAGATTATATTAGTCTATGAGAACAGTACAATAGCTTTAATGGTACCTTAACCTTTTGCTGGAATTAATCTCATTATAGGTTTTGGTTAGATTAATCTGTTTTGTGAGCCGGACATTGTTTGTACAGGAACTTTAATTTTTATTCTCCAATGATCTGTGAAAGTTTTTTTTTATATTAGATTACATTATACAACACAATTTAACCTTTGGATTAAACTTGAACACCAATGATCGTGTAGGCTCGTGGTTTGAAGAAACATTTGAAGAGGTTAAATGCGCCCAAGCATTGGATGCTCGACAAACTCGGTGGTGCATTTGTAAGTTCATTCCACAACTACTTAATTGCCAACAATATTTTGATGCACCTGAAATTCAATTTTTATTTTGGTACTAAATCTAAATGTAGGCCCCGAAGCCTTCATCAGGGCCCCACAAGGCTAGGGAGTGTCTTCCCCTGATCCTGATACTGAGGAACAGGTTGAAGTACGCATTGACGTACCGTGAGGTCATTGCCATTCTCATGCAGCGCCACGTCATGGTTGATGGCAAGGTCAGAACTGACAAGACCTACCCTGCTGGCTTTATGGGTGGGTGTTTCTTTTCTTTTTTTAGATTATTTTAGTAATTATTTCTTATTCTTGTATGCTATGCTGAGGGTTTTTACATTTTTACTATAAATGTATGTTGGTCTTGAGCAGATGTTGTGTCGATCCCGAAGACAACTGAGAGCTTCAGGCTGCTGTATGACACCAAGGGCCGCTTCCGTCTCCACTCTGTCAGGGATGACGAGGCCAAGGTATTTTCTTCAAATAAATATGGGAACAATTTATGCAGTGAGGGATGACCTGACCTTCTGTATTATCTGTTAGTTCCAAATACATTGTGTTCAATGCAAAGTTCATTTACTCTCCCTTCTCTTTCTTTCAGTTCAAACTGTGCAAAGTGAGGTCTGTCCAGTTTGGTAACAAGGGGATCCCTTACCTGAACACCTATGACGGGCGCACAATATGCTATCCAGACCCACTTATCAAGGCCAATGACACAATCAAGTTGGACCTGGAGACCAACAAAATTGTTGACTTCATCAAGTTTGATGTCGGTAATGTGGTGATGGTGACTGGTGGACGCAACACAGGTCGGGTTGGTGTCATAAAAAACCGTGAAAAGAATAAGGGAAGCTTTGAGACCATCCACGTGCAGGATTCTACCGGGCATGAGTTTGCAACTCGTATGGGCAATGTGTTCACCATTGGCAAGGGTACCAAGTCATGGATTTCTCTCCCCAAGGGTAAAGGAATCAAATTAAGCATCATTGAAGAGGCCAGGAAGAGGCTCGCTGCAGCTACAGCTGCCTCAACTGCAACAGCTTGATGTTTTTGGGGTTTCATATAGTTTTTGAATGTTTGAGTTGAACTTGTATTGAGGTTTTGTTTGTTCCTTTTAGATGTTATTTATTGATTGTTCTACTGTACTAGCTTGAATGGTGGTGAAAATGTTTAGATGGCATTGTCATGAGCTTCACAGTGTTTGCAATTTATTGAACCTTTTGCTTCATGCCTGCCTATGATTAAATCCAATTACATATATTGGGATTATCGATTTTCATAAGAATTTTCAGCACGGTAAATGGTACATGAAAAACAAAATATAGGGCAATTTGAAGTCCTTATTATGATTGGATTCGTTTTCTAACAAAGGTTAAAAAGGACTGCCATGGATGATATTTTTTGCATCGTAAATTATTCTGCTTTTGTTGGTGTGATTAGATAATTACATTCTCTACTTTTTGTTGCCTACACATAAAATAACTCGAGCATACCAACCTGATTAAACACTTCCCCAACACCTATTAAGACATATTGCGGTATTTGCCAGAACACATTCATTGGGACCGCAACATTCTCATGCGTAAGACCTTCATTTCTTGCAATCTGTAACCGCTTTGCTTGGACAATTGCAGCTGATGATATACTAAAAATGGAAAAGAGACGACCAATCCCGGCACGTTGCAAGTGAGACATGCCTCCCTCTATTTTAGTGACTCTACAAGCCATTGGCACAATTATCTTGTCATATATCGGTGCAAATACAACAACCTCAAGTACATTGAAACTTGAAAGCGATGCCAGTGGGATGTTTAAAGAACCAAAGTGTCGGTCCATGGCCATCCCTTGTTCTACAAAAACTAACGCTTCCTGGCTTAAAACTGAGGAAAAAAAAATGAGGCCCAAATGGGAAGCAAGTTAAGTATAGATTTCAACTCTTCGACTTGCGACATATAGTGCAAAGGCTCCAAGGGTTAAGAGCACCAGAGATGGAGAAGTCTGAAGTGGTGACAATGGCCCGCTTTGTCAAGAAAACTGCAGTAATAGGGAACGCATGTTAGCACAAACTGATGTTTATATTCTTATATTCAATTTTAAAGTAGAAGTTGGGGGAACCAAAAATTTAAACTTTTGCATGCTTTTTGTTCCATTTGAAAGAGATACAAAACGTATTACTGGATAAGATAGGTAATATACAAATTATGAAAATTACCCAAATTCAGAATAAAAAAATAAAGGACTCACCTGAATCAGGGGGTATGTTCCAATTCTTCATTTTCTTGGACAATTGCTGATTTTCCTTTTGCCTGATATAAAAGAGAATTGTCTTCTGGAATATTCTTTTTTTTTTTTTTTTTGAAATCTTGGTAGCGGCGTCTTCTGGCATATTCATGTTACATTTTCTTGAAGCTGCAACAATTACTTGGCATAGTCTAGTAAAAGGGCTTCCACTGGGTTTGCGGTACCTATACTATCCTGAACCTGCCATGAAACTCAAGAAGGCTATGCCAGCTAGGATGGTAGGTATACTGAATCCTATGGGTAGGCATACGATAACTGTACCTGAAATGAAAGCAGCTATCTTGATTGAGAGATAATACCAACTAAAGAAGGATAACTTTGCCCTTGTATCAGTGTTGTCGAATTGATCTGCACCAAAGCCTGAAAGACATGGTTTTATGGAGCCAGATCCTAAAGAAATCATGCAGAGGCTCATAAAGGTGAAGAAAGGAGAGTGCTTCAAATTTGAGAGTAAACTTGTTTCTCATATAAACAATATAAATAAAACCATCTTTATGTTTTGATTATTTTGAATAACAGGACTCCTTGTTCCACACACAATTTTACAGATGTAATGTTGCTTATTAGAGTTCTTTTCTTTTCTTTTTAGTACAATAATAATACTAAGAGAGGCGGTCTGGTACAACACAAAGCTAGCTTGCCTATGTCATAATTATTTCTTTATTTATTTCTGAGTGAATTCGTCTGCAAGTATTCCCAATAATGTTTGACTAATCTGCTTCTTGTGGCCTATTTTATATTTTCTTATGAGCCAGAGCCATTCCATTGAAATTTCAATTCTCCTGCTTGTGGCCATGTATCATACTATATACTGATCAATACGATTAACCAAACTGTAAACAAGTAAAACATGATATCGAAACCCATGATATGATATAAATGATACCCAATAAGAATCTGACACATAAGCTCCGATAAGTGTGGTAAGAAAACATGTGCCCACCCATGTCGCGACCTGTGTTGCTGCCGTAACATTATCTTCAAGTAGCTCTGTTTTCAGATAAACCACTAGGTTCTTTGTGATGCCAAAGATGGCAATGCACAGACATAGCTCAGTAACTGTTATTGTTATCAGACATAAAAAAATTATAAGCTATAAGATCTTAGTTGTTTCTCTTCTCCTAGATGCATTGTGAAATACTATGTCGCACTTTCTATATTGGACTGTGCGCATTTAATCACAATGTTTGGTACCAGATGGTATAGGAACTAATATTTCTAGTCATATAATTAGCCACAGGGGCGGAAGTAGATACGTAGTGGGAAAGGGGTGCTAAGCACTCCCTATAAATTGAAAATTTTCAGTTTTGTCTCCCTCATAAAATGAAATTACGTAACACTTATTTATATATATATCCAGCCCCCCATCTCAATTTCCAGTTCCGCTCGTGGTAAGCCAGACCAGACAGACTTGCTTACTACTAGTTACTAGTGCACTGTACTGACTAACCTTAGTTAAAAAAAACTAAAGCACAAGTTGAACTCGGTTGGAGCTGAGGCAATCAACCCTAAACAAAAAGAAAACCTAGTTTAATCTCACTAAGAAGTCAACCTCCATCAACGATCTTTACTTAATTTGGAGCTTTGTTAATTACCAGAGGTTCCATTCAAGTCTTTTAAGCTGAGATAGTGTGCTAAACTAATTTCAGGGACTTAAATAGGTTTCAATATACCATTCAAATTTCATGCCAAATGCAACTAAAAAAGGCATAGGGAAAAAAGAAGAACTTTCTACTTGCACAGAATTAGAGAGGAAGCTTTCCAGCCTCCAGCTTGTTGCTTCAAAGTTGAGGTGTTTTGACCAACTTCCTACAATGTGGTAATAAATTAATTGTACTAAATTTCTAATAAAATAAAAAATGAATGAAAAATTGTAATGAGTAAATCAGTAAAAACATTCAGCAGTTCTATACTGGTAACAGATAGCAAACAAAATTAGTTCATAGGGACCAAATAGTGAAAGGTTTGTCAGTACCTCATTACGGTTTAATTTGTTCTACTACTAGCAGACTAATTCTTGACTCCTCCACTGAACCCATCTCAATTCTTCTCCAATACAATCAGAAAGGGTGACATGTGTGTGTGTATATATATTAAGTGGTCCTTTACCCTAATTAGATTAATGAATGGCCATCTATCTGTATGCTGTGGCTATTGGGATCTTATGCGCCACAGGAAGGACCATTAACATTTCTGCTATGCCATCGCAATATTCCTCATACTTTTGAACTGTAAATAGTTTATTTCTCAACTAGCATATCTTTTAATGAGAAAAACAAAAAATTGTTTTTCCTATATCTTGTTATCTTTTACTCCACGTGATTTCGCAAAAACACACCAAATATTAAAATCGTGTACATCAATGATTGCTAACATTATTCAAGTTGGTCACCAGATTATAAACTTTGAGATATTGATTGGTTAAAATTTTTTAATTAAAAGAAGCAGGTATCAGGTATGTAATCTTGAGTTTTCACCATTAATTGGCTATAAAAGTTATGACGCTAATCAAATGCATATGTTTATGTTTTACACCATGCTTAATATTTTGTTATTTTTAATGGACCGAATTATAATAAAATAAAATATAAAATATTAAACTTTAAAATAAGAGTGAAGTTATTTTCTCGTTATGGTTCTAGCATAAAAATCTTCTAATCTTTATAATTGGAGTGGGGTTAATTCTCTCTGCTCAATTGCATTTGTTGAAGAACCTTGAATCAAGTCTCTGCGGGTGGGGCCCTCCCCGCCAAGTAATAAACTTGCTGCAGGACTTTCAGTATGAATGGATGGGAACCTGTCTTTGTCTTTGTCATGTCCTACTCATCCGACCTATATATATATATATAATTTGGCTATTTATACACTTGATGCCAACTTTTATAGCGGTATGATACTAATGTGTGTATACTATTGTTTGTGGCATCTTTCGAACTGATTAGGTTAAAAAGTGAAGTTACGACTATATATAATACAATTTCGCTTGTTGGTCAGTCCCACTCGCTGTCTACAGTATAAATTAATGTCATTTCATTTATGAACTAAAAACCAAGTATAAATTTGGGACCAGTTACTTGGTTTTAGTTGGATATTATAAAATAAAGGAAGGAAACAACAAAATATTAACACAAGCTCAAACAACATATTCATAAATGCTTCCAATCCCAAAACTATTTAATTTGTGAGGATGATCTATTACAACCTTTAAAATGTCAATTGAGGAAGAATTTACAAATTTTAAACAGCAGGTTCTTCAAGCTTGGCAGTGGAGAGGTCATTGATGCGGGGATATATCGCCTTTTCATCCAGCCGGTTTTGGGCCCAGATTAGCATCTTTAGCAAGCTTGGAAGCTTTGGATCTGCAAAAGTAAGGTGTATCAGCAATTAATAACCTAGCTATGATCCATATGCACACCAAAAGCTACTGGTACAAGAATGAAAATATATATATATATATATAGAGGAGGGATCCACTTACAACAAATTTGAGTTACAACAAAGTTACAACATTCATTTTTTTCATTTTCAAAGTCCAAATCGTCGATCCAACCGTTCAACATGATCATCTAAATAAAATGTACTTGCAGATCAAATTTTATATTTTTTTGAATTTTTTTACTATTTATTAAGTATTTTACAAAAAATAGCCATACTTAGACCATTGAATTTTGTACCCATCTTAATAAATAGTGAAAAAATTCAAAAAAATATAAAATTTGATCTGCAAGTATATTTTATTTAGATGATCATGTTGAACGGTTGGATCGACGATTTGGACTTTGAAAATGAAAAAAATGAATGTTGTAACTTTGTTGTAACTCAAATTTGTTGTAAGTGGATCCCTCCTCATATATATATATATATATATATATATTATTAGAAAACCTTTTTCATGGCTTTGACTGGTGAGAATGGCCGCATTGACCTCACTGGCAGTTTTCACACGCTGAGACATATCTAGAAGCTCTCCATACGGTGAATTCTTGACATCTTCAAACGCCAACAAAGCAACTGTCTTCTCTATTTCCTCCAAAAAACCTGGCTGCATTTGCAGCACACCAATACCATCAAATTCATTCCCTTCCCAATTATACATAATCTATCTATCATGCAAACAGTCATAAGGAAAGGAGAGGAGAGGTACATTTTCTTCTCCACGAGGTGCGAGCTCCTCCTGAGCAAACTCTAAAGCCTCTTCAATTTTGCCCATGCGAATCAATTCTATCAGCTTCTGTTGCTGAAGGTGGAAATATAGCTCTGGGTTTGTATCCAGTATCTGCTTCATATATATTTATATATATTTTTCAAAATATTAAAAAGTATTATTGAAGAAGAAAATCACTTGCTTCTCTTCTCTTTTTGAAATGAAACTCTGGTACCAGCCAGCTTTATTATTACTCTAATAATAGCAACAACAGCTGTACTTATATGATGCCAATTTACAAGCTAAATAATAATAATAAGAAGAATACGATACAGGAAAAGGAAGAAGGGAAGATAACAAAATAAGCAAAATGACCTCGGGATTCAAATCATTAATCTTCTCAATAGCATCTTGAACATTGCCAGATTGCACTGCCATCTTTACAGCCATTCGATCCGTTATTGTTGCAAGGTCAATATCAGCTAAAACCCATTAAGCAAATCCTTGAACTCAATTATCATTCTTCAAACAGTAAGTACACCATCATATTTATGTTGTATATAAAAAAGAACTGTACATAAATGACTGTATCGAATCCTCTACTGCCTTTACATAGAATTCCATGGCTATTTGATACGGTTACATTAATTGCTAGTAAAAAAATTATGCTAACATCTAACAACAATCGGTGAAACTTGGTACTGACACATGCTGGTTGAGTTCTCAGCACGCAACTAGATTGCAGTGAATGTTAACAAAAATGAAAAATAACCACGCTTTAAAATTGTAAACAACACATCAACCGGCATGCCTGTAAAGAATAAATAGAATGTAATGTGCTCCACTAAATAATGAATGAATCACACATAAGTACTGTCCTAAACTAGTTATAAATACTCAAATTAAGAGTCTTTCCTCCACTTACGCAAACCCAGATAGTAAAACATCAAGTTACTTTAGGTACCTTTTCCAGTAAGTTGAGAAGGAAAGAGTATATAGGATACTCTGTGAGTTTGTACTGTCACACTCTATAGTTCCTCTCTTTTAGACCACATACAATAATTCTATTTTTGTAGGTTTTGAAGTTTTAACCCCAAAATAGAAAAAGAGTAAGTAAAAGTATAAGAAAAGGAGGATACGTTGAGTGCCAGATTCAAGACGAAACTTGTCAGCTGCATCAACATAGCCTTCAGTTACAAGAAAATTCATTATGAGCCGATTCATATCCTCCTTCCTTATCTTCACTTCCTTTAATTTTCTCTCCCACTCATCACGAGTTATCATCTTTCTTGTTGACTGAAATAGGAAATTATTTAGAAAAGGATGAGATAGACAGTTGTTTTCTTTATGTCCACTGCAGTGTTCCCATCTCATATAATATAGGCATTTGGAAAAGAAAAAAGAAAGTATTGATCGAAGCAACATTAGAACCACAAAAGTTAATGTGAGTAATTGGACAGAATTATATAACAAATTTGTCAAGAAATGGAATTTCAGAACTTGTCTTAATTAACCCCAGATGACAATGACTTGAATTACGTTAAGTAGGAAAGAGAAGAGGGGTTCCGATCCAAATCGTCTCTGACGTCTCAATTAACCCCTAATCCAATCTGACAGTGTTCGTGCGTCAATCAACGACCTAGGGATGGAAAAACCAAACCCTAGGTCGTAACAATGGATAAATAAAAAGGGAAGAGAGAGAGAAATTACCATTGTCTACTCAATGGCGAGAAGAGAAGAGAAGAGCAGAGCAGAGCAGAGGTGACCAGCTGCTACGAAACGGGAACTAGTTGATTCTCTTCTCTTCGGTGGAGACGGGAGACTTGATTTGATTGGGATTGTCTGAATCTTTGTTTGTTCTAGAAGCAAGAGTTCCAAAAGTTTTTCTGGAACCAGTGACCAGCTTTTACACAAACACCAAGGGCCCAACCCAAAATAGACCCGGTCCTGTCCGTGCTGGATTTCAGGCTCTTTGGGCTCTTCATTGTACCAAGGAAGATACCCAAAATAGATAATAAAGTTCAGTAGAATTAGGCCCTAGTGCCATGAATTTGATTCCACCATTTCTGATTATAATATAATAAAGTAACATGCATGCGCGCATATATATTGACTATTGACTATTGAGATAGATATTAAGTACGTACACTTTTGACTTTTCTTTCTTTCATGTGGCCTTTACCAAACATGTCCCATTTACTTAAGTGATCCAAATACCAATATAATTACTTATCTTACGGGTCTAGTGCTTCTTATCTCTTACCTCGAGCAATTAATGCAAAGGATAAAAAGAAGAGAGCGATCGAGGTCCATGCATGTACAAGTCAGAACCAACTTAAATTAATCACTGGACGTACACATTTTCTTAAGACAAATTAACTAATGCTTACTTATAGGCTTATAGCTCCCCTACTTATTATATACCTGTCACTTGTCAGTCAATTAATGGTTCAAATGTGAATAAACGGGTCCTCATGCATGCCGACGTTTTTATTAATATCCAAAGTTAAATACAAATTAATAAGTTTACCCACGATTCTCCAGTATTGTCAAAAATATCCAAACCGGCTATAAAATGGCCAGTTTCTCTCCCCAGAAGCAGGCCATTTTAGAGCCGGTTTCCAATATATATATATATATATATATATAGAGATGAGCTATGCTACTCCATGGAGTAAAACACATTTGTACTTCACGCCGTATTTTTATTTTGAAAGTCCAAACGACCGATCCGAACCGTTCAACATGTTCTCCATATTGAAATGTGCTTGGAGACCAAATTTTACATTTTTTGGAATTTTTTTACTATTTATTAAGCCACTTTGAAAATCGCAGATCCACTGTGAACAGTGAAAAACAGTAAAATTTTCTGGACCACCGGATCAGCGATTTTCAAAGTGGCTTAATAAATAGTAAAAAAATTCCAAAAAATGTAAAATTTGGTCTCCAAGCACATTTCAATATGGAGAACATGTTGAACGGTTCGGATCGGTCGTGTGGACTTTCAAAATAAAAATATAGCGGCGTGGAGCACCAAAGCGTTTTACTCCATGGAGTAGCATAGCTCAATTCTATATATATATATATATATATATGGGGCTGGCTACTATGCTTATATAAGCAAAAGCCCACATATGCTTATAACTCATTTTTGCGTTTCCAATGTTCAAATTGTCGATCCGACCGTTCATCTTGTTCTCCATATTAATATGTGCTTGGAGACTAAATTTTACATTTTTCTGAATTTTTTACTATTTATTAAGCCACTTTGAAAATGGCTGATCTGGGTGAACAGTAAAAACAGTGTTTCCAAAATTCTGGACCATATGATCAGCAATTTTCAAAGTGGCTTAATAAATAGTAAAAAAATTCAGAAAAATGTAAAATTTAGTCTCCAAGCACATATTAATATGGAGAACAAGATGAACGGTCGGATCGACCATTTGAACATTGGAAACGCAAAAATGCTCATTTAAGCATATGTGGGCTTTTGCTTATATAAGCATAATAGCCAAGCACTATATATATATATATATATATATATATATATATATATATATATATATATATATAGAGTAAGGCTACGGTGCTTTGCAAAGTAAACCACCCCGTTTACTTCGGGCTACTTTTTGGATTTTGAAAATCCAAACAACCGATCCGAACCGTTCAACATGTTCTAAACATTGAAATGTGCTTGGAGACCAAATTTTACATTTTTTGGAATTTTTTTACTATTTATTAAGCCACTTTGAAAGTTTCTGATCCGGTGGTCCAGAAAATTTTACTGTTTTTTACTGTTTGCCGTCGGATCAGTGATTTTCAAAGTGGCTTAATAAATAGTAAAAAAATTCCAAAAAATGTAAAATTTGGTCTCCAAGCACATTTCAATGTTTAGAACATGTTGAACGGTTCGGATCGGTTGTTTGGATTTTCAAAATCCAAAAAGTAGCCCGAAGTAAACGGGGTGGTTTACTTTGCAAAGCACCATAGCCTTACTATATATATATATATATATATATTTTTTTTTTTATTTTACACAAACTATTTTCTTCTTGTATATGATCTGCTTTGTGATTATGTAGTGTAATTTTATTTTGTCATTGTATTATAATATTATTTTCTTGACTATTTTTTTGGGTACTTGTGTCACTCACACCGACTCAATTTATTTCGAGATGCGCCAATTGTTGTGCAGTTAATCTTTAAAGTACTTATTATGTTGTTTAAAGCACTTCTTCACTTTTTTTTTAATATTTTCTGTTTATTTTCTATGTTGTACTATTATTGTTATTGTTGTAATATTTTCTGTTTAGCATTATCATGATAATATATTTTATCTGAACAATATAAAAATAATACATAAAAACACACATACAAAAGAACCGAAATATAGGATAATTCAAACATATCAAATATAAATAGTATACCAATATAAATAGTACAAAACCACGATACTACTAAAACGGAGAGGAGGACCATCACTCAGGCGCTCGCGCAGCCAGGCTCTATCTCTTGGGGTCTCTACACCAGCATCGGTGTAGTTGCGTCTCCGCTCGGCGGTATCCCATATGTAATCACCCGTAGAGACTGTCGAGTCAGGCTGAGTATGAGACCCGCTACCACTAGCCTCTCTATCATGTGGCATCTCTGTGCCATATCGGGGTACTGGCGGTGCCGACATGAAACCCTCATTGTATACCCCAAACTCATAGAGACTGCACGAGAGGGACTCGACATCTTCCGTGAAGGGCTCCTGAGGCGGTGGCTGTGGCGGCATCTCGGCCGGACCCTACAATCATATACATAATTTAGTAAATTTGATCTGAATGAAGAAATTTATACAAAGCTGACAGCTACTGAAGTATGACATACCTGAGTCTGAACCGGACGTCCATGCTCGTCGTAGAATGCTGACCACCCAGTGTTGGACAATACCCAACGATGGTAGTCCCACTCTAGATGCGAATCGGGGGAAAGTGGCATCTCATGTCCCATAATCGGGCCCGGATCGGGCTCGGTCGGATCTATTTCACGCCAATTGATGTTCTCTCCGGCGTCTCTCAGCATCGTGATGAGCTTCCCACCGTGCCCGGCATCCTCAACCCAATTCGCATTTTTCTTGAGGGTGCGGTACCCAATATGTCTCCAGTTCTTCTTTCCCATTAAGGCAATCCCATGCCCGCACTCCTTGATCGAGGATAGAAGCTGAAAAATAAATTATTTTGTCAGATCAAACCTTGATGACTATTCAATTAGGAAAAAATGATGTAGTTTTAGGTGCATTACCTGGCGAGCCCATTTGATGCCGTTGGGATGGTAACCATCATCGGTTTTGACCCTGTTGCGGAGATGGGCACCGTAATCGCCCTGCAGATAAACAGTGGCCATGCAGACCTGCATGTACCAAGTATCGTACCTCAACTGGGGATGTCCCTGGGTCTAAAATAACGCATCTGGCTCATGATAGAAGTCCAGATACTGGAGATCCTCTGCCTTACTGTAGTACTCTTGCAAATGGTTACTCCAGTCCCAGTCCGTTCGCTCTTTGTGGCTCATCCTGTAAGGAACATGTTAGTTGTAATACAAAGCTATCAAGTAATACGAGGCAGTTGATAATATTATACGACTTACTTGTGCAGGTCTATGAACGTGGACCTCGGTAAAGATGGGTCTGTGGGAATAAAAGGCACTAGTCCAAACTGACGGCGTACCCGATCTGGGTAGTAGTGCTCATTATCCAGAAGTGTACGAGTGGACCTCTGTAGTACCACATCTCCCGCTCCTGCTCCTGCAGATAACTCACCGGTAACAGCTCCTCCTCGTATAACTGATCGTACGGTGTCCACTCAATAAGATCAGCAGCCAAACTCTGCATCTCTGAACGGACTGGCCTGATCCCAATGGTACTACCGTGGGTCCGACCTATGTAGTGGTGGAAATCGTGCCACTTCTTCCCGTATGCCGGGCATCTCCAAGTATCGGGCGATCCTCATACTGGAGCCTCATTCTGGATAGGCCGGCCCACCGGTAGCCGTGACCACGACTAGTGCTGAAGTAGGAGTACCGGCCCATACATCTGCTTCGCCTTCTTTTGCATTTTCAAGAACTTTAGCCGTCGGGGTATTTGGATTGATTGATTAAATAATTAAGTAAGAAAATAGTTAGAGACTTACCTCACAACCACGGCACAGGTGGGAGTACAGATGGGCTAGGACAGCCCCACCCCAGTTATACGGTGAATGTTGCTCAAGGTCTGCCAGCAGCGGGAGATACATCATTGGCATCATATCACCACTAGAATCAGAAAACATGACAGAACCAAAAAGGTCCATCACGTAGCCCCGTGTATATCTGCAATACAAAACATATAAAAATCTAATAGAAACAATTTATCGTAAAAGTAATAGAATTAATTTATAGTAAATGAAATAGAAACAATTTATTGGAAATTGATTAATATAAACAATTTATAGTTTTTACCTCTGAATCTCCTCATCGGTGGAATTTGCTGTCAGACCCGCGCTGAAGTGCTCTTATAACTTCATCATCTTCATATGGAATTTGGACTGCCCACGATCCCCAATGAGAGAGAGAGGATTAGCTCCCAACAACAACTCGATATCACCTCTGAATCTCCGGCTGTCAGATACTCCGCTAACGGGTGTGTCATAGGTAGGCAAACCCCAAAGGGCACTCACATCCTGGAGTGTCACTATCATCTCTCCGAATGACATGTAGAACGTGTGCTTCTCGGGACGCCATCGCTCCACCAGTCCTGCGATGAGAGATGCATTGATGATGTTTCTCTCCGTTCGCAAGATGTCCGCAACCTGGTAGAGACCCAGGTTGATGAGGTACTGGTCCATCACCTCGTAGTACCGCATGTGAATGCACCGCAACTTCACATCTAAAAGAAATGTGTCATGCGTTCAAAAAAATAGTCCACACGGTGTTACTATAACAAAATTTGAAATCAAAAAATTTAAAGAAAACAAAAAAAAGGTACGTACCTCACGAGAAGCCAGTGAGACTCGGTGATTGTCGTGGGGCATCCACAGGAGAGGACTGATATGCTCGGTGCTGCTAGTACTGATCGGTTTGTCAACTACTAGATGACGGGTAGACCGTGCTCTACGCATCCTGATGTCAAAAATAACCTAAAATAGGCCAATTGCGGTTAAAACATGCTAAACTAGGCTTAATTCTGCTTAAACATGCTAAAATAGGCCGATTGCAGTTAAAATAACATAAATTATGCTACAATATGCTACAATACCCTAATTTCGCTAAAATATGCTAAAAATGACCAAAATAGACTTAATTCTGCTTAAACATGCTAAAATAGGTCAACTGTGGTTAAAATAACGTAAAATATGCTACAATAGGCTACAATAATCTAATTTCGGTAAAATATGCTAAAAAGAGCCAAAATAGTCTTAATTATGCTAAAATTTGCTAAAATTATCCAATTGCGCCTTAAAAAACTTAATTGTGGTTAAAATAACCTAAAATATGCTATAATAGCCTAATTTCGGTAAAATATGCTCAAATGGTCTAATTATCCTAATTATGCTAACTTCGGCTAAATTACGCTTAATTAGCCTAATTATGTTAAAAAATACCAAAATACCCTAAAATATAGTCAACTGTGCTAATTGCCCTAAATTATAACAAATTACCCTAAACCCTAAATTCTAAATCCTAAACCCTAAACTATGAACCCTAAATTAAATAAAATAAAATTTAAATTAAATTAAAAAAATTACCTTAAAGAAGAAAGGAAATTTGGTTGAGAGACGACTGATGAGTGAGTTGTGAGGAGGAGAGAGAAAAAAGGGGTATGTATAGAGTAAATTACGGGTAAAAAAAAAATTAAAAACCGGCCATAAAATGGCCGGCTTCTGGGGAGAGAAAACCGGCTATAAAATAGGTAAACTTATTAATTTGTATATAACTTTGGATATTAATAAAAACGTCGGCATGCATGCATGCGGTCATATATATCTATTACCAATTTTTCACCAGATTCGACCGGTTTCACAATCTTTTTGGGCCGGTTTTTCAATGAACGGTGGATACTTTAAATTCTTTTGAAAAAACTTCAATGAACGGCTGATTTCTAATTAATTTGTTGGTCATGATGGGACGGTGCGTGGTTGAGATATATTTGGACATATATATAGATTAGAACTGTGGCGTTTCTAAGTTTATCAAGTTGTTTGTGAATTCAACTCTAAAATCTATTGATTGATTTTAAACGATGAATCCAAACTGTTGAAATCATTCTATTTTACGAGTGATGTATCCACATAAGAAAATTTTAAGCTTTCGAATTAATTTAGGATAAAGTCAAGTGGTCAAAATTAGAAGGTTTATAAATTAATTTTAATGCATTCATTTTTTGGATGTTTTTTTACCACTGACTCTATACTAAATTAATTCGAAAATTTAAAATTTTCACATATAGACGCATCACTCGTAAGATAGAAGGATTTAACGGTTTGAATTCGTCGTTTGAAGCCAAGCCGATAAGTTTTAAAAATGAGTTCATAGAAGGATACATACATACATATATATATATATATATATATATATATATATATGAGGAGGGATCCACTTACAACAAATTTGAGTTACAACAAAGTTACAACATTCATTTTTTTCATTTTTAAAGTTCAAATCGTCGATCCAACCGTTCAACATGATCTCCACAATAAAATGTACTTGCAGATCAAATTTTACATTTTTTTGAATTTTTTTACTATTTATTAAGTATTTTACAAAAAATAGCCATACTTAGACCATTGAATTTTGTACCCATCTTAATAAATAGTAAAAAAATTCAAAAAAATATAAAATTTGATCTGCAAGTACATTTTATTTTGATGATCATGTTGAACGGTTGGATCGACGATTTGGACTTTGAAAATGAAAAAAATGAATGTTGTAACTTTGTTGTAACTCAAATTTGTTGTAATTGGATCCCTCCTCTATATATATATATATATATATATATATATATAGAGTAGAACTAGGGTGCTCCTAAGCTCACCAAGCCCTTCCGTGAGCGCGACTCTAAAACCTATCAAATTGACTTCAAACGACATTTCCAAACCGTTAGATGTTCAATCTATATTAAAATGTGCTTGGAGACCAAATTTTACATTTTTTGGAATTTTTTTACTATTTATTAAGATGGTTTGAAAATCGCTATTTTTATTAAAATTCTGCACCATTGGAAAACAGCGATTTTCAAACCATCTTAATAAATAGTAAAAAAATTCCAAAAAATATAAAATTTGGTCTCCAAGCACATTTTAATATAGATTGAACATCTAACGGTTTAGAAATGTCGTTTGAAGTCAATTCGATAGGTTTTAGAGTCACGCTCACGAAGGGCTTGGTGAGCTTAGGAGCACCCTAGTTCTACTCTATATATATATATATATATATAGTAAGGCTACGGTGCTTTGCAAATTAAAGTGAGTGTTTTACTTCGGGCCACTTTTTCAATTTTCAAAACTCAAACAACCGATTCGAACCGTTCAACATGTTCTAAATATTGAAATGTGCTTGGAGACTAAATTTTACATTTTTTGGAAATTTTTTACTATTTATTAAGCCACTTTGAAAATCACTGATCCGACGGTAAACAGTAAAAAACAGTAAAAAATTTTGGACCACCAGATCAGCGATTGAAAAAGTGGCTTAATAAATAGTAAAAAAATTCCAAAAAATGTAAAATTTGGTCTCCAAGCACATTTCAACATTTAGAACATGTTGAACGGTTCAGATCGGTTGTTTGGGTTTTGCAAATTAAAAAAGTGACCCGAAGTAAAACACCATCTTTAATTTGCAAAGCACCGTAGCCTTACTCTCTCTCTCTCTCTATATATATATATATTTATATATATATATAAAGTAAGGCTACGGTGCTTTGCAAAGTAAACCCACCCCTTTACTTCGGGCCACTTTTTAGATTTTGAAAATCCAAACAACCGATCCGAACCGTTCAACATGTTCTAAATATTGAAATGTCCTTGGAGACCAAATTTTACATTTTTTGGAATTTTTTTACTATTTATTAAGCCACTATGAATGTTTCTGATCCGGTGTCCAGAAAATTTTACTGTTCTTTACTGTTCACCGTTGGATCAGCAATTTCCGAAGTGGCTTAATAAACAGTAAAAAAAATCCAAAAAATATAAAATTTGGTCTCCAAGCACATTTCAATAATTAGAACATGTTGAACGGTTCGGATCGGTTGTTTGGATTTTCAAAATCGAAAAAGTGGCCCAAAGTAAAGGGGTGGGTTTACTTTGCAAAGCACCGTAGCCTTACTATATATATATATATAAAGAGAGTTGGGCTATGGTTGATAGGGCTGAAATAAGTAGTGTTTTTCCCTATCACTTGACCTAAAATATTGCCAAATACCGAGTTACAAATGTCCAATTTAGGTCGAATCAAATTACTTTTGTCATTTTACTCGATTTCGTAGAATTGCAGATTTTTATTGCTTTTAGGATTAAAACATGCATAAAATGAAGCATTCTGGACACTAGATATTTGCCATGCGGTTTGGACGCAAACCGCATGCAAATAAAGCAAGGAACTGGAGCAAGAGTCTGAAGATTTTATGCATTTGACCAGTTGCACACGGATGAATGCTCAACCGCATGCGCAACCGCATAAAAGCCCAGCAGCACTTCCAGAGAACAACCAGAGCCGAAATCTTGAAGGAAAATAGTACACTAATTTTGGATCACTTCCTGAGCCTTGTACATTCCGAGTTTGAACTCAAAGCCTTGACGAAAGTTGTAGATCTCGTTGTCTAGATCCAATCCAAGTTGAATCACCTCAATTGGAGTTCGGATGACGATTCTACAACCAAAATACGAAAGGTCGATGAGTCCTTGCGGTTCCGTAAATATGCATGCGTTTTAATATTCATCTGCATGCGACCTCTCCCAGAACCGCGCAGACTGCAGATTTCATAAGAAACGATAGTTATAAGCAACTTGGACTCCAAGTTACTTGCTCTCCAAGTTCCACTAACTCCAGAACACGCCCCCCTCTAATCCATTATGCCTATGAAGCCTATAAATAGTGATCTCTTTGTATCAATCTTTCATCTTTCAATTTATCAAAGTTAGGATTAGTAAGAATGTGTATTGAGCGGCAAAAATCTGCCTAAGGGCAGAATTCTGCCGAGAACAAAGGCAAGGCGACTCTAAGAAGACTAGGGAGATTCTCCAAGTGTATTCCTTTCATATCTCTTTCTTCTTAATTGTTGTATCATGTCTCTTCTATTTATTTTCATTGTTTATTTGCCTATGAGAGGCTAGATAGCACCTTTATAAATTGACACCACTTCTGCCATCTTCATGTCGTAACAATTCGTTTGAGACCTTACTTGCCTATCTTTTCTTCTTAATTAGCACATTGCTGACACTATTTTTTTCTCAGTTACAGCAATTCATTATTTCAAGTGTACAATCCAAATAATATTTTTACTAATTATATAATTAGAATTATTTTCATACTAATCTGAAAATCACCATATAAAAGAATACTATATATCACCACTTTTTATCATTTATGTATATAGTGGACATTTTCTTGCGCAGGAAAGACGATAAAAAGTTTAAACTCAAATAAATAACCGTTGGGCACCAGGGCACCAACTAATTGGTGAATTATAAACTTTTGTTGGAGAAGGGTTCAAATACCTCCATTTTTTTTGCCTCCACTATGCCTCCATTTTAATAACTCAAAATTTAAAACTTAAAAAGTCAAAATAAAACCGTTAGATATGATTTATGTTATTTTCTCCATGTGCTCATAAAAAATTATCACATTTCGATTTTGTTTTTATGTGAATCAATAAGTTGAAAAATCAACGTCTAGAAATGATCCAAATTAGTACGTTTTTTACAAGCTCTTGATGACAACCAAAACAAAATTGAAATGCCATAATTTTTTTACACTTGCATAGATAAAATGATGTAGATCATATCCCACGGTTTTATTTTGACTTTTAAGTTTTAAATTTTGATTTATTAAAGTTTTTAGAAATTGAGACATAGTGGAGGCACAAAAAATGGAGGCATTTGATGTTAGTTTTATTTATTATGTGACCTATGTTATTATTATGCACCAATTACATTTACAGAAATTAATGAAAGGGCACGACTAATGAAAGGACACGACTAATGAAAGGGCACGAGTAATTTTTAATGAAAAAATCCAGATTGCTATTTATTAAATATACTGGTCCCAAAGGTTGCCTCAGAGTTATTTAAAGACCTCTTCTCTTATTTGGACGTATCCCAAACTAAAAAACTTCGCCCATAAAAATTAATAAGAGAAGTAAAAAAAATACCTAAGGTCTCCATCATCACGTCTGAGAAAAACCGTTGATGATTAGTATTACGCTTCCGCTTAACGATGTCGTCACTCCAAAACTGTAAGTTTTAAATTATCATTTTGCTATTTTATTTTGGACTTACGGATTCTGGATTTTGGATTTCTTGTGTTTTTAATTGCAAAACACGTTACGATTTTGATTAGTCTATTATTTGGTATCAGAGCCATCGTAAATTATAATAAGATGCAATATTTTTTTAACAAAATTGATTTTCATTGATTTGTATAAAAGCTATACAGATTCAACTTATTTTTATGTATAAATACTTTCTTATAATTTTGGACGAAATTTTTTATAGGAGAATTTATATTTTCTGTTATGTATGCACAAATATATTAATCAATGAATTGTTATTGGAGATGCAATGCTAGAGACATTTAGTAGCCAAAAGGCATCATGTCATGAATACATGGGCACTCATTTTTAGATATGTTGGATCCTATACAACTTAGTTTGGATGAAATTTTGATCCAAGTTGCATCATGACTAAGACTTTTGGCAACATAAGCCCAAAAATGAAAACATAATTTTGATCCAAGTTGCATCTTGATCACATAATTATTAAGTGGTCAGGACATAATTTTAATGCAAACATTGTACTGGATCATATTGAGTTATACATGTTATGTTAATCACATGGGTTGCACATTCCATTTTAGGAAATTACTAAGTAGAAGTGCAAAATATGTATATGTTGCATTTGTAATATGTTAGCATTTAAAAATTAATGTATGATTTTATATGAAATCATATACAATAATCGGCCCAACGGAAGTTTATTGTATATTTCTTCATATAAATAATTTAAACCATATAACGTTATTTTTAATAAATGGTTGTTATCACTTTTTACCAACTTTAAATTGTAACTGCTACTTTACTAAAAGGAATTTTGAGATTTAAGTCACAATTACGTTTTTACATTTAATAAATTATGAAGGTCAATTTTATCAACTTTAATTGTCAGTATAATTTATTAAGTGAATTTATTTATTTTAATAATTCAATTTGTTTCTGCCCAAGACTGATATAATTGGATTTTATGCAACAACTGTTATATTAGAATTTAGAAATGAAATATTATTTGGCGTTTTATTACTTATTTCAGTATAATTATTGTTAGTCCCTCTATATACAGTTGATTTAATGTTATTATGTTATTTGTGGATTTATAGTTGATAATAGTAAGCATTTCATTTAATCTGAATCTAATGCAGCATTGAATAATGTTCATGATCAAATCTCTGGAATAGTACCATTGAACAGAACTAATTTTTCCACTTGGAAATAGCAAATTAAGATTTGTCTTGGTGTTCTGGAAATGGATCAGGCATTACGAATGGACAAACCTACTATTATAGCTACAAGTACTAATGATGAAAAACTTAATTTAGAAAAATGGGAACGCTCAAACCGTATCTCTTATGATTATGATAAGTATTATTACATCTGCTATAAGAGGAGGCATTCCTGAGAAGGATGATGCAAATAATGTTTTCACTGCGAAACAGTATTTGGCTTCTGTTGAAGAACAATTTAAAAGTACTTCTAAGGCTAATGCAAGTGCTCTTATAATGAAAATGCTCACTACTAAGTATAACGGGACAAGCAGTGTACGTGAACATATCATGATGATGAATGATATGGCTGCAAAGTTAAATAGCATGGATATGGCAATTTCTGAAGATTTTTTAGTTCATTTCATTATGACTTCTCTTCCTGCACAATTTGGTCCTTTCAAGATCAATTATAATACGTAGAAAGAAAAATAGAAAATGAGCGAATTAATTGCCATATGTTTTGAAGAAGAAGAAAGGATTAAGGCTGAGAAACCTGACTATGCACACATTGCCGTTCAAAGTCCAAAATCGAAGAAAAATAAGGACAATGGTAAAGGTAAAAATAAAGTGGTTACGGCTACTGGTATTAACAAGGCTAGTATATATGGTACAAAATTCGTGCATGCTCCAAAGTGTCACCACTGTAAGAAGCGTGGACACATGAGGAAGGACTGTGTGAAATTTAAAGATTGGCTCGCTAAAAAGGGTAATGATTTAAATTTTATGATTTGTGAAACCTTTTTAGTTGATGTTCCCTAAAATACATGGTGGGTTGACACTGGTGCCTCTGTGCACATTACGAACTCATTGTAGGGATTCCATTCCGTAAGGATGCTTCAAAGGAGAGAAAGGAAACTTAAAGTTGCTAACAGATTAGATGCTGAAGTCGAGACTGTTGGAACTCTTCGTTTAGTTTTGAAGAGTGACTTTATTCTTGATTTGCATGATGTAGTTTATATTCCTAGTGTGATTAGGAATTTAATTTTTATTTCTAGACTTGATGCGTGTGGTTTTATGTTTCAGTTTGGAAATAATGAGTTGAGACTATATCAAAACTCTAAGTTTGTTGGTTCTGGATTATTATGTGATAATCTATATAAATTATGTTTGGATTCATCCTTTTATGAATCTTTGTTATCTATGAATATTACGAGTGTTAATCATAAACATGGAGTACAGCGAAATTGTGATGTTGGAAATTTTTCCAAATTATGGCATCGCAGGTTGGGTCATATTTCAAGAGATAGAATGCAACGTCTCATTAGAAATAAAATTATCCCGACATTAGATTTTTCTGATTTTGATAACTGCGCAGAATGTGTTAAAGGAAATTTGTTAAGGGAAATAAGAAAGGAGCCACTTGAAGTGGGGGTTATTAGAAATTATTCATACAGATATATGTGGTCCTTTTCCTACCCCGGGTATTAACGGCCATAAATCATTTATTACTTTCATTGACGATTATTCTCGTTATGGTTATGTGTATCTGATTAATGAAAAATCTGAAGCACTAGATAAATTCAAAATCTTTAAGGCTCAAGTTGAAAATCAGCATACCTTTAAAATTAAAGTAGTGCGATCAGATAGAGGTTGTGAGTATTATGGTAGACACACCGACCTCGGTCAAAGTCCAGGCCTATTTGCTTTATTTCTTCAAGAAAATGGTATTGTTCATCAGTACTCAATGCCGGAAGATTCTCGATAGAATGGAGTTGCTGAAAGACGTAACCGTATACTAATGGATATGGTACAAAGTATGATATGCAATACCACATTGCCAGAATTTTTATGGACGGAAGCTTTAAAAACAGCCACACATATTCTAAATCGGGTTCCTAGTAAATTTGTTCCAAAAACACCTTACGAACTGTGGACTGGCAAAAAATCACAATTAGGATACTTACGTGTGTGGGGCTATCCTGCTGAAGCAAAGTCTATAATCTGCAACTAAAGAAACTTGATTCTAGAATTGTTAGTTGTTATTTTATTAGTTATCCAGATAGATCCAAAGGTTTCATATTTTATTGTCTATCACATACCACAAGAATGGTTGAGACGGGACATGCTGTATTTTTTAAAATGGCAACGTCAGTAGGAGTAATGTAAATAGAACTATAAACCTCGAGGAAAATCAGATTTATGTTCCAATTTCGATAATTCGAGAGGTTACAAATTCTATACTCATGTGCAAGAGACTAATGAAGAAACTCATGTTCATGATGTTCCTAATGTTAATGAAACTCCTATTCTGCCACAAAACCCTTACATAGATCGCAAAGAGAGAGAAGATCTGTCATACCTGATGATTATATCGTATACCTTAAACTGAGGAAGCATGCGATATAGGTCATGGAGAAGATCCTAACTCATTCAAGCAAACAATTATAAGCGATAAATTATCTCAATGATTAGAAGCCATGAATGACGAGATGAAATTAATGGAAGCTAATGAAGTTTGGATCTTGTTGAGTTACCTGTCGGGGTTAAGCCTGTAGGTTGTAAATGGGTCTATAAAACGAAAACAAACTCAAAAGGTAACATTGACAGATTTAAGGCCAGATTAGTCGCTAAAGGGTTTACGCAACAAGGTGTACATTTTGATAATACATTTTCTCCTGTCTCAAAGAAAGGTTCATTAAGAATTATTTTAGCTCTTGTAGCTCATATGATTTAGAACTATATCAAATGGATGTGAAAACTGTTGGGTAATTCAGCAAATTTAGATTTTTGGGAAAAACTGCGAAATTCTGACCGAGAATTTCCTGTGAAATTTTGTTTGATAATTTATAGCAAAATTACTTTTCAAGAAAATTTCTCGTTAAATTCTGCTCGGGAATTTACCGCAAAATTCTGTTTTGGCTTTCGATGCAGAAAGAACGTAAAATCAAAATTTTACATTCCTACCATAAGTCGAGGATCTACTCCACAATTGATTTCTAAAATAAAATTTATTTAACATTTAAATAAATTAAATAACATTTGTACCTTTTTCCAAATTCAAATTGAAATACAGTCTAACTCAGTTACGTAGCACCAGACGTCTGATGCATCTATCAGTTATCCACTAGGAATAACCAGAGAGTCGGTATTTCTTTTACCATAAATACTGTACCGACTATTCGCTAAAACACTATTCACAGCTCGTAAGAATATATGTGGATTACGTATTCCTTTCTTTTCTACGCAAATCACTATTTGAAAGGAAACACGAGCGAGAGAAAATGATAACCCAATCGAATCGAGTTCTATATTTTCTCTCACCCCTCAAGCCTTTATATAGGCTATAGGGTCGGTTTCAAAATGACCAAAAAGCCCCTCCAAAGTCGGTTCTAGGGTGAATTGACCGAAATACCCCTCGAGCCATAAGCCTAAAATTCAATTGATTCAATTTGGGCTTTTGATTTTGGTTTTTAATTTAAATTCTAAACTTAAATTAGGCCCAAATTCAAATGGGCTTTTGACCCAAAATATTAATTCATAATTAATATTTATAATCCATTTATTATCAATATAATTATTCTGAATAATTATATTTCTTACGACTGTTGTTGCGATAAATTTATATAACGTATCTTACACGTTTATAAATTTAATCTATTTAAGCTTGTCATCTCTATGATATTATTTATTAATTATAACACTTTATAATTAATTAATAATATAATTCTCTGATTACTTTTCCATTAAAGTGACCCGATAGGATCTGTGTTTTGTTGGCAATAAAATTAAAACTTCTTTTAATTCTATAAATCATAAGCGGTATCTGGCATAATGCATTATGACTACCCAATTGACACAAATGATCTTGTACAGTACAATATCACGATCCAGTAAATAATTTACTCGTGTTAATTCTTTTGTCTCATAGTATCAGATCAGTTTCAAGGTAGGTTTGTGTCATCCTTGCAAACTTAATCTTTTCTCGATCTTAAGTAGATTATCAAATATGATTAACTCTTTAATCATATTGCACGCTGATAACCCTACTCTATCAAGAGGCCTAGTGATACCATCACCCGTAATGTATACGAGGGACAATAGTAGTCTTGGTGAACATCTCCCCTCCGCATAAGTCATGTATACTAAAATACCATCTGTATAGCTACTTTTTACGGATAGCGTTGAACAACACTCACGAATACACACTTCTCATATAGGAAAGACGAATACCTCATACTTTAGAACTTAACACTGAATGAAACATTAATGACACGAACACAATTTCATTTAACGTTTCATTTAGGGTCTGTCAAATATCATGTTCTCTAACATGTATCTAGTGATTAAAATGACAACTCTTTGTCTATGGTTTGTAAAACTTAACCATCATTTAATCCACATACTATACTTTGAATAGTCAATTAATGTTCCTTGCTAATTACCACGGTTAGTGACTTTTTAAGAGTATTTATCATCTATATTATGGAGTTCTACAATTTTAAGTCATTAACTCGAAATGATTCATAAATGCGATAAATCTCAAGGAACAGAATGATATCTTTATTAATCATTCATTACATGAACAAAATATATAGAATAAAATTATCCTATGATTGACTTCTAAATTATTACATTAACAAAAACTGCATTTCTTAATGGTAACTTGCATGAAGAAATTTTTATGAAACAACCTAAAGGGTTTGTTGTAAAAGGCAAGGAGCATATGACATGTAGGTTAAAACGTTCAATATATGAGTTAAAACAAGCTCATGACAGTGGTATCTCAATTTGATGAGGTCATAACTGAATTTGGATTTAAAGAAAATATAATATATCAATGCATATACCTCAAGATTAGTGGGAGTAAATTTATCTTTCTCGTTTTGTACGTGGATGATATTTTATTATCAAGCAGTGATTTAGACATGTTATATGAGAAAATATTTTCTATCAACTAAGTTTGAAAGGAAGGATCTTGGTGAAGCCTCTTATGTTATAGGTATTGAAATTTACCATGATTGGTCTCGTGGGATCTTAGGCTTATCCCAGAAAGCATATATTGAGAAAGTGCTTAAAAGGTATAACATGCACAATTGCTCCCCTAGTGTTGCTCCTATTGTCAAAGGTGAAAAATTCAGCAAGTTCCAATGTCCTTAAAATGAAATAGAACGTGCTCAAATGAAGCAAATTCCATACGCTTCGGTAGTAGGGAGTCTACTGTATGCTCAAGTTTGTACACGTCCTAATATTGCATTTGCAATTGGTATGCTTAGCCGATATCAAACTGATCCAGGAATGGAACATTGGAAAGTTGCCAAGAAAGTTTTACGCTATTTGCAAGGGACAAAAGATTATATGCTTACTTATAAAAGGTCAAATAACCTTGAAGTTATTGGTTATTCTGATTCAGATTTTTCTAGATGTGTCGACCAGTAAGAAATCCATATCATGTTACATATTTATGCTTGTAGGGGGACCAATTTCATGGAAGAGTGCTAAGCAGTCTATAAGGGCATCTTCCACAATGCAAGCAGAGTTTGTGGCATGTTATCAGGCTACTGGTCAAGCGGTTTGATTAAAGAATTTTATACCAGGATTCAAGTAATAGACAGTATTTTGAGGCCACTAACCTTATTTTGTGATAACGAGGCTGCTGTTTTCTTCTCTAAGAACAACAAATCAAGTAGTGCATCTAAGTGGATTGGCATCAAATATCTTGTTGTTAGAGACAAAGTTAAAGATGGTACTATTGTGATACAACCTATTAATACAAGAGCGATGTTAGTTGATTCTCTAACAAATGCGCTACCACCCACTCTTTACAAAGAGCATGTTGCCGGCATGGGTTTGGTTAATGTATTATAATTTTGTTGTTGTAAACTATATATATATAGAGAGAGAGAATGGCTAATATACAAACGTTTGTTCCTGGACTCATGAACAAATGATTCGGTTCTCCAATTTTCAAAGTCCAAACAGTCGTTCCAAACCGTTAGATATTCAATCTATATTAAAATATGCTTGGAGACCAAATTTTATATTTTTTTGAATTTTTTACTATTTATTAAGCTGGTTTGAAAACCGCTGTTTTTCAATGCTGCAGAAATTTAATAAAAACAACAATTTTCAAACCATCTTAATAAATAGTAAAACAAATCCAAAAAATGTAAAATTTGGTCTCCAAGCACATTTTAATATAGATTGAATATCTAATGGTTTGGATCGACTGTTTGGACTTTGAAAATCAGAGAACCGAATCGTTTGTTCCTGAGTCCAGAAACAAATGTTTGTATATTAGCCATTCTCATATATTATGTTATGCACTGAACTTTTAATTATGTATTGACTTTGAATTTATAAAGTTTGCTTATTAATTATGATGCGCATAATTTTATTTAATCTAAGCAAATTACTTATGAGGACCGAATGAATATTATCAACCATTGTTGGAAAGAGTACCAATGCTATAATTAATGGGATCAAATAACGACATTTGTTATGTAATTACATTAGTTTGGTTTAGTATTACTAATTGAACATGTTTATATTAATGAAAATTATATTGGCCAATTTTTTTTGCATGTGTACTTTATTATGTTATAACATTACGGCCAAGTGGGAGAATGTTAGTTTTATTTATTATGTGGCCTATGTTATTATTGTTGCACCAATTTCATTTACAGAAATTAATGAAAATGCACTAATGAAAGGGCACGACTAATGAAATGACACGACTAATGAAAGGGCACGAGTAATTTTTGATGGAAATATTTAGATTGTTATTTATTAAATATACTGGTTCCAAAGGTTGCCTCAGAGTTATTTAAAGACCTCTTCTCTTATTTGGACGTATCTCATACTAAAAAACTTCATCCATAAAAATTAATAAGAGAAGTAAAAGAAAAACGTCTAAGGTCTTCATCATCACGTCTGAGGAAAACCATTGATGATCAGTATTTACGCTTCCGCTTAACGATGTCGTCACTCTAAAACTGTTAGTTTTAAATTACCGTTTTGCTATTTTATTTTGAATTTACGGATTCTAGATTCTAGATTTCGGATTTCTTGTGTTTTTAATTGCAAAACACGTTACGATTTTGATTAAGTCTATCATTTGAACCCTCCTCCTTTTGTTGAACCGCCTATATTTTTTAATTAGTAAAAATTGGATATCATTCTTAGTTCAATTATTTAATATTTATAAGTGATTTTTTATTTAGATTTTGAACCTGTAACTTTTCAAAAGGAGAGTATTGCCTCCGCTTGCACTAGATCAAAAACTGATTCTCTGAGCCGTCCATATTAGAAGTTATATATAATTAAATAATTTTAATGTGTGTGTGTATATATATAACATTACTTGATGTGTTGATTATACGGAGGAATTGTACCTACCATGCACACTTCCAATTTTATTATTATATGCATGGCATGCCATGTAAAGATATACAGAGAATTTAATTAATTGTGCGCTGTGACACAAACTTAGCGCCGCCCACTATACACTTATCAGACATCCACTATGTATCTATCTATGTATCTATCTATAAATACCAATTTAACTCAAGTATTGATTCAGAGTTAAATTAATTTAGCAAGGAAAATATAATGGCAATGGGCTCTAACTTGTTATTTCTCGGGTTTTTCCTACTGATGATAGTAATGGGTTTTGGTCCGATTACGGCTCGGTCCCAACTGAGCTCTAGTTTCTACGCACAGAGCTGCCCAAATGCGCTCAGCATTGTCAGAACTCAAGTTCTAAATGCAATTAAGAATGAAACAAGGATGGCAGCTTCCCTCCTCAGGCTTCATTTTCACGATTGCTTTGTTAACGTACGTATTTGCATGCATGTGTTCTTAATTTTTCTTTCGTTGATTGATCCTTTATATATATATATGGACATGCATATGCATTTACAGTACTAATTACAGCATGCATGAGATCACACATACACACACACATATATGGAAATTGCTAATATGTTATGCATAGTATAGAGGGCTGCTACGACTCAATATTTGAGTTTTCAAAATCTAACGGTCGATCCGAACCGTTCAACATGATCTCCATATGAATATATACTTGCAAACCAAATTTTACATTTTTTAGAATTTTTTTATTATTTTTTTAGATAGGTAGAAAATCACTTGATCTGAAAATTCTGTACCATTCAGATCAAGTTTTTTCTAAATATCTAAAAAAATAGTAAAAAAATAGTAAAAGAATTATAAAAATATAAAATTTGGTTTGCAAGTACATATTCATATGGAGATCATGTTGAACGGTTCGGATCGACCGTTAGAATTTTGAAAACTCAAATATTGAGCCGTAGCACGGAGGCCCTCTATGTTATGCATAGCACCGTAGCCAACTCCTATATATATATATATATATATATATATATATATATTCTCTATATTTTTAAATAAAAAAGAAATCACTGTACATATACTGTTAATGAAACACAGTTAAGATTTGTGTTAGTTTGGATATTTTATGGAAAAGTATATCTTCAATATTTTCAGGGTTGCGATGGATCCATACTCCTCGACGGAAGCGATGGTGAAAAATTTGCATTCCCGAACCTGAATTCTGTCAGGGGATTTGATGTGGTTGATTCCATTAAGACCGCCCTTGAGAACGAGTGCAATGGGACGGTATCTTGCGCTGACATCCTGGCCATTGCTGCAAAATATGCTGTACTTTTTGTGAGTGTGTGTGTGTGTGTATATATATATCCTTCAGATTATATATTTTCGTACGTACATGTTAATTTTATTTTTTGATACTTAATTTGATTGGTTGTCACTTGTCAGAGTGGTGGGCCAAGCTGGAGAGTGGTATTAGGGAGAAGAGATGGATTAGTAGCGAATCAATCAGGAGCAAACAGCGGCCTCCCTGGTCCAACCAACTCCATTAATACTATCATTTCCAAGTTTAATAATGTTGGCCTCAATACCACTGATGTCGTCGCCTTATCTGGTACGGTTGCCGGTTGGTCATACAATTTATTTATTGTTAGCTAGCTAGCCTGATTCCTGATTCCGGTAAATTAAAATGTTAATACGTACAGGGGCGCACACAATTGGGCAGGCCCGGTGCGTTC
This sequence comes from Carex parvula, assembly GCA_025461045.1. Classification (NCBI taxonomy): domain Eukaryota; kingdom Viridiplantae; phylum Streptophyta; class Magnoliopsida; order Poales; family Cyperaceae; genus Carex; species Carex parvula. Next base: position 55,452 of record JAJGRW010005135.1, read on the forward strand.
AGTTCAGCAATCGGCTATCCAACTTCTCCGCCACCAGCTCGGTTGACCCGACTCTGGACTCCAACTTGGCTGCTGATCTGCAGTCGCTCTGCTCTTCCGGTGACGGCAATACCACCACTGCACTGGACCATAACTCCACAGATGTTTTCGACAACCACTACTTCCAGAACCTTCTAAACCAGAACGGTTTACTGTCGTCAGACCAAGGTCTCTTCTCTAGTGATGAAGGAATTGCTTCTACAAAATCAATTGTGCAGACTTATAGCAACAGCACTCAAAAATTCTTCTGTGATTTTGTTAATTCAATGCTTAAGATGGGAAACATTAGTCCCCTCACAGGCTCACAAGGACAAGTTCGCCAAAATTGCAGGCTTGTTAACAATTAAATGCTAAAGCTCCATATATATATATAGAGATAGCATCAAATTCCAAAATAAACAATTAATATATGCTAAAGTTTAAGCAATGGATGTATTCATTTGCCTTATTAGTATAGTGCTTAATTTCATAAGATGCATGTAATATGGAAACAGTTGCTTATATATAGATATGATTGAGTTGGATGTCCTTGATAAATTGAACTCTCTAAAATACACTTTTTAATATTTTAATTTTATATTTTACGAATGAACAACATGATAAGTTAAATGCTAAAAATAACATAAAGATAATTAGCATTAAAAATTATGACTAAAAATCAAAAGTTCATCAGTAAATATTGTAACAAACTACAGCACAATTAATTTAAGTTTACTTGACTAAAACAAAATAATATTAGGAATATTGAGAGCAACAAGCACAATATTAATTTGGTTATCGATTGATCACATTTACATGTTAAAATTAGTGGATAAAATGTAAAATATTACTCTAAGAAATAGATGGTTTGATGTCGATGGAAATTGAGGGGATCAAATTTGCCCTCCAACCCGAATGATCAGATGGGGTCAATTGATAATTATTTATAGAGGGATCTTTATGCATGCTTTTCCAAAACTATAATATTACGTATTTCTTCTCTAAAATTCACAATACCATATGAGGAGAGTTCAAATGCCTTTATTTTTTGTGCCTCTACCATGCCTTCATTTTTAAAAACTTTAATAACTCAAAATTTAAAACTTAAAAGTCAAAATAAAACCGTTGGATATGATCTACATCATTTTATCTATGTGCTCATAAAAAAATTATCACATTTTGATTTTGTTTTTATGTGAATCAATAAGTTGAAAAATCAACGTCTAGAAATTATCCACATTAGTATGTTTTTTACAAGCTCTTGATAACAATCAAAATAAAATTGAAATGTCATAATTTTTTACACGTGCATAGATAAAATGATGTAGATCATATCCAACGGTTTTATTTTGACTTTTTAGTTTTAAATTTTGAGTTATTAAAGTTTTTAAAAATGAAAACATGGTGGAGGTATGAAAAATGGAGGCATTTGAACCCTCCTCATACCATATTTACTTTTCTAAAGATTTGTTGTATGTTTGATTATCCATTAAATAACTTGAAATTTTTACGATTGGAAAAAAATGTAATTGTTGGAACTGTATCTGTGATTTTTTTCACTTGCTGTATCCTAATTTAAATGAAACGTGTCAATGTAGTGTTGAGCCAAATTTGATCCACCATTGTTGAAAATTAATTAATTAGCACTCTAAAGATTTGGTTTTTTTTTTTTTAAATTTCAAACAAACTGCATCGTCGCCATTCGCCAAGGAATCCCCTCTATGGCTAACCGACCTCCCCTTCTAAACCCTAACCCTAGCAACAGCAATCCCTCTCTTCAACGCTCGAGCCAGGCCATGGCTGTCTTCACTGCCCGTCCTCTCAATCCTAATTCCCCTTCACTAAACCCTAACCCTAACCCTAATCACACCATCCCTCATGGCATTATCTATCCCGTCTCCTCCCGCCCCACTGCTCCACCAACGCTATACGCCCGCCCCACTGCTCCACCTCCTCAGCATCAACACCAACACCGATTTGCATATACTGGATCCGATGTCCAACACCAACACCATGCGCTGGGGCGCCCAAGTTCCGTATTGCCTTCTTTTGCTGTGCCAAAGACAGCGGGGCCCCCACCTCCTCCTCATTTGAAGGGAGTTCCAGTTGCCACCCATCCCAAGGTTTCCCTCCTCCTTTATGCTCTCTTTCTCTTCTCTCACATACATACTTACCTTCTATTACTCAGGCTCAAACACTGCCTACTGTTGCACAGACTCTTGAGTACGCGATGGCTAGAGAGAGGTAACCCTCCCCACTCACCATCCCCTCCCATATAAACAAAAATACTATTAAGTCACTTATCTTCATGTATTCATATTTCATATTTCAGGGAAAGAAACAGAGATGACACATTTATAATGGTTAATGACCGAAAGGTAAGATGACTACTGGTTTGTTTGGTTTCACAAATTGCCTTAACCGGCCAGTATATATGCCAGTACTGGTAGTACTGCTGTGGCACGGTTATGGATATTTGTTATCCCTAGTTTGCCCATACAAGCCCTTGCCAAAAAGCAATTAGTCCAAAAACAAACAAGAGAAGAGCACCTTTTGTCCATACTGCCTTGTAATGGTTCAAATTAGTCAACTGTATTCAAGGATGAAAAGAAAATACCACCTCTTTTTTCTATACTAAGGTGCTAACAAGCAATCTTAAATTTTTGTTTTATTTTATCTGTGGAATTGAAGGTGAGACTGACAGACGGAGAACCATGTTCCTTATATTCTCTTTGCCGGTCTTGGGTTAGAAACGGTGCACCCCATGAAACTCTGGTACTTAACTTTGTCACCTTTTTTTTTTTTTGTGGATCGATAGTAGAGGTGGTTGAAATGGGAGTTGGGATTGCATGAGTATAATGTTAGATCCATCTAACTTTCCTCAAGTTATTCTACTATTTGTAAATTTAGTAGTTTAGATTCATACCATTTTTGCATCAGTCAATTCTGGGACATCTAGTTAAGCCTCATTTTTATCACACTGTGCCTCAATGAAGCCCAATTGTATGAGGCCCGTAAGTTCCATTGTTTGCCTCAACTTTGGTCCATGCAATTTAATTAAGGAACCTTGCTGCAATCAACTCACCAAGATTCAATTTTGCCTCTGCTAACCAATAATGTAATTTAGCCTCATTAATGAATTCTCACTTATAGTTCCTGCAATTGCGCATAATCAATCAACCCTCATTTGTAACTTAACCTTCAATAAACCAACTCTGAATAAATCAGCTCAGTTGCAATTCTACATTTTTCCTGGCTAACTTATAGCTCATTTATTTGATCAGTCAAACTACGGAAACAATGAGAGAATTCTACCTAGGCCCTTGCCTGCTTCTTTTGCTGATTCTGATGAGGTCAAAAATGAAGAAAAAGACCAGCAAAACAATGATTCAGATGGTGCTAACAATGAGGTCCCTTCTTCTTTCTTTCCTTTCTTTTTGGATCCCTTGTTTTTCCTGCAAATCCTCACTTAATAATGTATTACAAGAGAGGGATAGATCAGTATGCATGTACTACTGGTTCTATACTTGTAAGAATGTTTCTGTTAATCAATATAACCCTTGGTAGCATCTACCAAGTTTTTCAAAAAGATAATGTATTACAAAAACGCATGAAGAAGACCATACTGTGACAGCTACTAATGAGTCACTGCTTCTGATAATGACCTGGCAACTGTTAACAAAATTGATAAACTGAGTTAGACCTGAGTGCCAAGCAATACTAACTTGTTAAGTTTTAATTCAGGATGGAGCGGCTGTGGAACCATTCACTACACGCTCTCTATTGGAGGAGCACATAAAGCGCGCTAAACGGATTCGTGCCAAGCAAGTCTCTTTTTTGCAATTAATTATCTCAAAGCTCTTACGGTTATTATAAAAATTTTGGCTATTGACCCTAAGAACTGTAATCTTTCAAACTTTCGGCCAGAGGTTTCAATGTTCATGATTTGAAATTTGTCATTGTTCCTATATGGGATGCTTATTATTTAATTTGCCTTTGAATTTATCCCATTTGGCAGAGAAGAAAAGGGTAAACCAGTAAAGGTATGATACAAAATCTTCACATGCAAAGTTGTCATCCTACTGACCCATTACCAAAAGAGAAGCAATTTGTGTTGATCCAATTTGTGGCGCTATGTTTTTATAAAGTTAATTAATTATGTTTAATTGTTATTATTGATCAGGTTAACAAAAGAAAGGCTAGTAAGGATAAGGAGATACAAACAGAGATTAGCTCTCCTCCTCCCATCTACTGAGCTCGCCAACAATAATGTCCATGGAATTTAGAATAATAAGTCTTTTATTTTCTTAATTTTTCTTGGATGTTATTTTCATTGCATGTCAGTTAGTTAATTAGGTCACTTAGGTAGTGAGTCAGTAGATTAATTAATATGACAATTATATTTTTAAATTCCACATCTTATATATATAATAGTCTAAACCGTAGTAATTAATTGAGCATAAAATATTTTAATCTAACTTGGGTCGTCATCAAGCTTAACCAAATTAATCTGCATGTAACCATCAACCATTTCCATTTGTGAAAAGGCATCGCAGAAATAGAAGCTTAATTAAACTTTTTCTGGAATGTAAGAAGGTGCATGCATTTATTCTACTCTCCAAACCATGTTTTTTTTCCTACACGAGCATGCATGAGAGTTGCAACTCTTAATAGCCCCAAGGAGACTCAACAAACTTATTAATAACCACAAACTACGCACTTCTATGTCCAACTTCTTCTACTAAATATAAGAAAGGATTCACTAACAACATTTTAATAATTTGGTTTTGTGATTTTCAAAGTCCAAACAGTCAATCCAATCATTCTTGATCTCTATATTAAAATATGTTTGGAGATCAAATTTTACACTTTTTTTGAATTTTTTTATTATTTATTAAGTATTTTACAAAACAAGTATGGCTAGTATAACATCAGTGTCATTTCAGCCTATATAACACCAACTCCAAAACCTATCAAATCGACTTCAAACAGTGAATCCAAACCGTTCAAACCGATCTACTTCCTTAGTTGTGCGTTTACATGCAAAATTTATAATTTTTCGAATTTATTTAGTATCAAGTTAAGTGGTTATGTGTGAGTTTTTAAGTTAATTTTAATACATTCATTTTTTAATATTTTTTACCGCTTGATTTGATATTAAAATAACTCGAAAATATAAAAAATTTGCATGTAAACGCATCACTCATAAAGTAAATCGGTTTGAACAGTTTGGATTAGTCGTTTAAAGTCTATTCAATTAATTTTGGAGTTAGTGTCATATGACACCGATGCATACTAGCCAGACTCTTACAAAACTGTTGTTTTCAGTGGTCTAGATTTGTCTAAAAACAGCAGTTTTGTAAAATACTTAATAAATAGTAAAAAATTTAAAAAAAATGTAAATTTTGATCTCCAAGCACATATAAATATAGAGACATGTTGAACGGTTTGGATTGACTGTTTGAATTTTGAAAATTGCAAACCAAATTATTATAAAATGTTGTAACATACAAATGTTGTAAGTTGATTCCTCCACATATAAAAAATATTAATTTGAAATATCTCTGGCCACCAAACAACGCACACAAAACAAGGGCAGTCAATTAATGGGAAATAAATCTGCTGTTATTCATTGAGAATAACAGTAATCTGTTATTCCGATTCCAATCGTTCAATCTATTATTCCCGTTCCAATCGTTCAAATTTTTTATATGCGAATCTTAAAATAAATTTTTCAAGTAAGAATCTCAATGAAGACCAACGATTGGGATCTGTATAACATGTTTATGTTATTTCTTGAGAATAACAGTAGATTTATTTTCCAATTAATGATCCCAACCCAACTCTCACGCCGCCATTAATGATAGCGGAGAGTCTCTAGTACACCAAAAATAGAAAAGTCACTATTGATTTGATGAAAGAAATAGTATAATTATAATTACACATCTACCGCAGTATATGATAGATCGATGAGAATTGATGATAGCTAGAAACATTTTCTTTTCTAATTCCATTTTAAATTTAAAACAAAGATTGTTTTCAATGCTTCCTTTGTTTATGGGTGGTGAAAATCAATTTTAAAAATTTTCTTCACTAAAATAATGGTGTATATACATGACGGAGCAAATCTCAGTAGATAACAACTGGTACAGCGTTTATTTAAATTCAATATTGCATATGTTTAAAATATTCACTTTTAAGATTAGATAATGCAATTATGCAAATCACATGTAGACGCATTAATTTGACGAAGTAGAAAATGTCGTATTTTTATAGATAATAGTCACACTACACATGGTATGTCACTTATGAGGAGGGAATCAAGTTACAACTAATTTTGAGTTACAACAAAGTTATAACAACGATTTTCTACATTTTGAAATTTCAAATCGTCGATCAAACCGTTCAACATAATCTCCACAATAAAATATGCTTCCAGATCAAATTTTACATTTTTCTGAATTTTTTTACTATTTATTCAATATTTTACAAAAACTAGTCAAATTCAGACCATTGAATTTTGTACCCATCTTAATAAATAGTAAAAAAATTTTAAAAAAAATGTAAAATTTAATCTGGAAGCGCATTTTATTGTGGAGATCATGTTAAAGGTTTGGATCGACGATTTGAAATTTTAAAATGTAGAAAATCGTTGTTGTAACTTTGTTGTAACTCAAAATTGTTGTAACTTAATCCCTCCTCGTCACTTATATATTATTATTATTACTACTATTATTATTATTAATATAAAAGTACATTGCATGCGTTATGCGTATGGTAAGACATGTAATTAAAAATATGAATTACATGAATAATTATGACCACAACCACAACGACAAATATCAAATAAATGAAGAACAAGTCCAGAAAGTGACTTCCTCAGGCGACGCCCAACCCATTAATATGTTATGAAGTTGCATTTAAAATTTGTTTACCAACATTTTCAAGAATCTTTATTTTTAAAAAATTCATTCAATCACATCTGCCACCGCTATCTATCAATAATAATCACCAACTGGACTGCTCCAGTTTAGACAAAACTTGAGATAATCAAACCAATGAAGATTCTTCTATTCAGAGAAATAGAATTCCGTTACTTTGTTTTATATACAGCACATCTTCTTTTATCTTCTAGTAGAGAATACAATGTAAAATATCTCTTATAAATAAGCTGTTTTATATACAACACATCTTCTTCTTTTATCTTCTAGTAGAGAATACAATGTAAAATATCTCTTATAAATAAGCTGCTGTAATCATCTTCTTGGATCAATACAAAGAAATACAAAAACATTCAAATACTCTTTTCTATTGCGTTCTATATAATCAAAAATGAAGAATTATACTTATATCATCAATTAGTTTATATGTTTGATTCAGTTTCTCTCTCTTCATTTTTTTTTCAACTCACAACGAACACTACAAAATTTACCCAGGTTTCTCTCTATATCTTAACCTAAACAAGCTCTTAATTCGATTGGACCTAATTAATTAACCAAAACTTGCTGTATATGTTTTAAATTCTTCATACATCACCATCAAATTTGCATACATATCCTGAAGCCACGTTAAAATTAAAATTTGATAAAAACGTGAAGAAGAAATTAATATGCACTTTATAATGAACTTGATTTCGATTTTTAAGTTTTAAGATTGGTTTTCGTTGAATCAAATTATAGCCGACGTGGGGAAGGGGCATAACGCAAACGAATTTTCGCAACATTTTAGGAGCACAACGTGTCCCTACGACCCTACCTAATAAATTGCAATAATACAGAGGACAAGAGCATGAGCATTACAATTGCATCCGTTTCTGTCGGGTTTCCCTCCATTTTCATTTCTCTTATTTTCTCTTCTCTTCTCTTCTAATAAATGGAAGAAGCAGACGTGAAGGCGCCGCTGCTGACATGGTGGAGGAACAACTCCGTCCGAAGCATGAGAGGCCACTTCGTCGCCCGCCTCCCAGACAAGCTTCGCTACGTCGTGGACCCGGAGCAGCCCTCCTCCGTGGACCTTTCTCTCGCCAAGGGCCTTGACCATGGTACGCATCCTTCATCTGCTTTGAGATTATCCTTCTTCTTAGACCGCTGACTCGCTCCAGTTGTCGTATTGGGCAGCAAAAGAACATTTTTTTTACTTTTACAGTTGGGAGATTTCGGTATTCGGTTCCCTTTCTTCTTTACTCCGGCCACCATAATGCTTCAATATTTCACAAACACTCGCAAAATCACTATCTAATAAAGTTAGGGGAACACTTGTTTCAATGTTTTCATAAAATTCTACCCACTAGACATGAGACCCTATACAAATGAACATGAATACCAAATTAAATAACTGGTTGAGCCAGCTCGATCATCAGGTACAAGTGTCCAAATTGAGAAATTAATGCTTTTACAAGTCAACCCTTCTATTCTATGAGAAAAAAAAAAACTAAAATTGGCTACTAACATTGACACATCAAAAGCTTTTCACAAATATTAGTTATTAATATTTTTTTAAAAGCATGTAATATATAGTGCATTAATGGATCCTCAATGTTGTCTTGTCCCTTTAATTAATATCTCAAATTCTTCATAAATGGGGCAATTTAAAAAAATTTAGAAAATCCATTTAATATTGTGTAGTTAACTTAACAATTGAAATTTTACAGGGGAGAAAGAATATTATGAGAAACAATTTGCGACTCTACAGTCGTTTGAGGAAGTGGACTCGATGAACTTAGGGAATGTAATGGACGAGGGGCAAGACTTGGCAGAGGAGAAGCAGAGTGAATTCGCTATGCGTATATCCAACTATGCAAATATTGCTCTATTGGCCTTGAAGATCTATGCTACTATAAAAAGTGGTTCAATAGCAATTGCAGCATCGACACTTGATTCGTTACTGGATTTGATGGCTGGTGGGATCCTGTGGTTCACGCATTTGTCAATGAAGAACATAAATGTATACAAATACCCGATTGGGAAGCTGCGTGTACAGCCTGTTGGCATTATTGTATTTGCTGCTGTGATGGCTACTTTAGGTTTCCAAGTGCTAGTGCAAGCAGTGGAGAGATTGATAGAAAATGTGAGTCCAGATAGAATGAATCACATGCAGCTGGTGTGGCTTTATTCAATCATGCTTTTTGCAACTGTTGTTAAACTTGTTCTTTGGCTCTATTGCCGCACTTCTGGTAACAAGATAGTTCGTGCTTATGCCAAGGATCATTATTTCGATGTGGTGACAAATGTGTTGGGGCTTGCTGCGGCTGCTTTGGGAGACAAATATTATTGGTGGATTGACCCTGCAGGGGCTATTCTTCTTGCCATTTACACGATCACTAATTGGTCCGGAACTGTCTGGGAAAATGCTGGTAATTAACATTCTATATGTCCTGTTTGCTGAGCATAGTAACTGGTCTGTAGTCTGTACTGATTTAATATCTCACATGCATGCTATGTCTTTTTAATTAATGCAGTATCACTAGTGGGTCAATCTGCTCCGCCAGAAATGTTACAAAAGTTAACATATCTTGTGTTGAGGCACGACCCCATAATTAAGCGGGTTGATACAGTACGAGCTTACACCTTCGGTGTGCTTTACTTTGTTGAGGTACGTATGTTAATATATAGGGACCAGATTTATATGGTGCAGTTACTGGCTAATCACAATTTTGATCGATCTCTATAAAATATATATTGTTTGACCTAGCTGGCTGCTTAATTGTTAACTTTTATATGTGATATATATATAATAGGTAGATATAGAGCTTCCAGAAGATTTGCCATTGAAGGAGGCACATGCGATTGGAGAGTCGCTGCAAATTAAAATTGAGGAGTTGCAGGAAGTGGAGCGTGCTTTTGTTCACCTCGATTTTGAGTGCAGCCACAAGCCTGAGCACTCCATTCTTAGCAAGATACCCAATATAGAGACATAGACTTTAAGAGCCCTTATCTTATGCATGGGTTAGACACCTAAATTTGAATTGCAATTTCAAATGTATCTTCCTTCGGATTGATGTTGAGCATGTGCTAATGTTCCAAGTTTTTTTTTTCCATGATGCATTGTATAGGTCAGTGTATGTGTTTAGGAATTCATATCACCGACGGTACCGTAATAGGGAATCTTTTACAATTACTTGATCTGGACCGTTCTTTTTAACTTGGCACGAATCTCAAAGCCCAATAATACTGCCCCTTCAGTCAGCCCGAATCCCAAACCGGCTGAGAGTTAATCTCAAACCGTAAATAGCTAATTGTAAAAGGGAATCTTTTACGGTACCGTCGAGGATATGGATTCATGTGTTTAGATCGTAATGTGGCCATAACAAGTATCATCATTTGTATATGGAGATGGAGGGACTTGGGTGAAGGTGTCCAATTTAATAAATTTAATAAAATAAATAAATAAATAAATAAATAAAATGCGGCTGCGTGACGTTCAGGGCCTGCTCCAACATTTAGGGGGAAGGACTGGAACTGGTGTACCAGTATCAGTTACATGGGGGGAGGACTGGAGGCTTTTCTGCGTTTCAAATGGAGGCCTTGGCTCTTCTTCTCGGCACGAAGGCTGTATGTGAGTTCCTAACTGACTCTAAAAACCAACCTGGTATCTCTTCTCTGTTGAATTTTGGGGAATATTAATTGGGAAAGTTTGAGGGCAGGATTGAGAAACTGGATTACATAGCTAGGTTACTCTTTTCCTTATTTAAGACCCACTGGCCACTGATGTATACATGATGTTTCAATCAAGGACTTAGTGGAGACTTTAATTCAGACGCTGCAATTATTTATAACGAATAGAAGAAAAACTTGTGAAAAGTTTAATTCAATTGAATTGAGAAAGAAATGTTTTTATTTTTACTTTTTGTATACTCATGATCGATGGATGTCGAAGAGAATTCAACGAAAATGTTGATAAATAATCTATCAACTCATCTTAATTGATCTAATTTATCATTTAAAATCTTAATTAAAATTTGAGAGAAATAAAGGAGAGATGACGGAAAGTAACACCTCCCGTGTATGAGAATTCACTTAAAAAAAATACTTGATTGAAGTAGAATTATGAAAGATGAAATCGTAAATGAAAGTAGCAGATGTTAACTAATATATATATTTTTTTTAACCGAGGAAAATAGACTACCTACCGCTTATCGAATCGGTTCGAGCGAGGGTAGCATCTTGGAAATCGGCTCTCCTGTCCTTCGGTGGACGGCTTGTATTGGTTAAGTCAGTCCTATCCTCCATGCTGCTTCACTTTATGCAGGCCCTTCGGATTCCCAAATGGGTGATCAAACACATTGACAGAATCAGGAGAAATTTTCTATGGAAGGGTCACGAAACTTGTAATGCAATGAATTGATTGGTCAACTGGGAAAGAACGTGTGCACTAAAGAAGAATGGGTGTCTCAGAATAATCGACCTTCACACACAGAACGACGCCCTACTAGTTAAATGGATATGGATCCTTCAGACAAATAGACAAAGTAATTGGGCACAAACAATTCAGTTATTTTATGGTTGTACGGCCATGGAGCAACTGAGTTCGATTACCTACAATTCTTTTTCCATTAAGAATCTACAAAAGCTCGTTCCTTTCTACAAAATCTCGGCTATCTGTGACCCAAACACAGACTCAATTTCCTGAGGATGGGAGCCGTCAAGTCTGTTCTCAACGACTTCAGCGTACAAGGCCCTACGTAACAGTGGGGTGACATGCCCTTTCTAGGCCAGATTATGGAAGGTCAAGGCACCATCCAAGGTAAGCGTCTTTCTCTGGATAATGTTGCAGAACAAATTATTGACTAGAGAGGTACTAATGAAAATGGGAGGCATTTCGATTTTGGGGTGTGCTTTGTGCGATCAACAGATTATGGAAACCGCCGACCACCTGCTATAGGAGTGCCCATATGCCCAGGCACTATGGTGGACTCTATTTCTTCTGAAGATGCCGGGCCCATACCTGCGTCCGCAACATACCACATACAATTGTGGCGATTACGTCCACCAACTGCACCACAACAATGGGAAATCGCTTGGGCCCTCCTTTGGGCACTGTGTCGCGAGAGAAACAGGAGGATTTTCAGCCACAACTCCAAGCCGGTCCTAATGCTAGCTAGAGAAGCCGCAATTGAAGTGCGACTATGGGGTAGAAACTGTTGGGCATGAGATGTAAATTTAGCAGCTGTTGAGTATTTTAGATATAATGATTTGGTACTCTTTTTGCCTTTAAAATTTATAAACCTTCGTACTCAAAGAATAGGTTAGTTGCAAGCGCACAACCTATCGATTGTAGTATTAAGGTGTCGATCCGCAGGGAGAAAGGGAAACACTAATTTTTAATAAAGAAAATTACTTCTAAAACAAAAGAATAAAAGTAAATGGGGGGGTGTTCTAAAATCCTAAGGTTGGGTTCAATACCCGAAGAAAGGAGTTTTTAAACAATTAAAAGTAAAAGTAAAAGAAAGACAAGTCGGTTTGTTTTCAAGGTTAAGAGAATCTAGGGGTCTTTGGTCTACAATCCCTTGTTAACTCTATTTATTCGGTATTTGCTTAAATTCATGTTTGATTTGATGAGGTTTCTAACCTAATATGTCATTAAGGGTCACTTTCATGAATTAATAACGTGTCTAAGTAATTCGGATTTCACGTTTAAGTCCTTCATCCTAGCTACCTCGACCATAAGCTCTTGTTAGTCTCTCCTCTCCTCAAATATTGGTATTTCACAATTAAGTCCATGACACCAATATCCGATTCGATTTGAGATGTCCTAATTAGGGTTTGACTTCACGGTTAGGTTCTTCACCAAATCCCTAACCTTAATTTCTATAGTTCCGGCTTAGATTAAATTGGTTAGAATCTTAATCTAAACCTAAGGTATTTGCATTCATAATTTGGTACTATCCTATTGATCCTAGTCAATTTTGGTTCTTTTGAAACCAAAACGAGATGCTACAATTCAAGTACTAATTATGTATTTAACACAAATTATTTAAATCACAGAAATTAACAATCAAATCCGATAAAACAATCATAATAAAAGCAAATAATCGAATAAAATAGAATTAAACAAGTTCATGCATAATGACCTAAACCCCTAGAGAGAGAACTACTCCCTCTTGGAGGGAAACATCACAAAGTTTGGCAAAGAATAAAAGGAAATGAAATAAAGAATAATTACACCCTTTGAATCTAAAACCTCTATCTTGCCGAGTCTTGCTCAGGAAATCCTTCTTCTCCTTGCTCGAAAGCTTTACCTCCTTCAGAAATTATGGCTAAGAGTTTGTGTATAGAGAGAGAATGAGATATGTTGTGTGTCTTGAATGGAAATGAACCCCCCTTTTAAAGCAAGAGATCATGCCCAATTTAGAGGCTAGAGTGTGGAGTTAGTGGGTGCTCTTTTTACATTTCTTTCCTGGCAAGTATGTCTATTTTTGTCTTCTTAAATCGTGTCCTTGGAGTGCCAAAAATAGAATCCGTGTTGAAATTGAGTAATTCTGGCTGACTGCGGGTCATGTCCATCCGCACTGCGGGTGGTCTCACCCGCACTGGGTCTAAATTTCCTTATCTGACTTTTCTGGATTTTCTGCGAATTCACATGAATGCGGGTGGAACTGCGTATGGGTGACCCGCACTGCGGTTGGATTCTGTGTTTTGAAGTTTCTGAAATTGGCTAAGTATTGAGTGCGGATATCAGTGCGGCTCTCAGTGCGTCCGCACTACGCTCGGGAAAAATCCTGCGCAGAGCTGAGTCTCCAGTGCGTCCGAACCCATCCGCAGTGCGTGTGGTTGATCCGCACTGAGAGGTATTTTCACCAATTTGCATCATTTCCTGTATTGAAAAGCCAAATAACCGCAGTAACTTGATTCCAGGTGTATTTTAATCATTTTATATTCTAAACACAAGATATTTGAGGTTGTTTTATGATAAAATCAAGATCAAATGTATATATAATTTAGCGTTATCAAAATCCCCCAAGCTTGAACCTTGCTTGTCCTCAAGCAATATCTAACTTGGACTATAATTCGATCTTTTAATTTAACCCTATATCAAGCATATTTTCCTTCAAGAATGATCTTGCTAAAATTAAAATCTCAATGTAAATTTCTACAAATTTAAAGTTCAACCCTTGGTTAATCATACTTCACCCCACAATTCGATTACTCTAACTTTCATTTCCTTAAAGGTTTAGAATTTGCAAACTTTATTCATCCAAATTTACTAAAAGACATGCATTTTTATTTGTGAAGAAAAAATTTCCCTAAGCTTGGCATATTGCAAAATTCACATTTTTGTTGTTCTTGTTTCTCATTTTGATTTTTCTATTTTTCTTTTATTTCATGGCACTATTTTCCCAATCCTCATTTAAACACCGGTTAGTTACAAGTAGCTAACTGTACCCAACCGTTCTAATTCAAGGGTGCTTTGCATGCTCATTGCCTAACCCTTCCACCAACACGAATGTCAATTTTATCGGGAGACTAGTGGAGCAGGAGTGCCAATGACTCATAACCATAAGTACGTCATGTCGCCGTATCATAGGTAAGAGGAGTCGCAAATTTTCAATTTTAAATGTTTTGAACAATTTTCGCAAAAATACACGTATCCAAGGGTATTAATTCATATCACATCTAAATTGCTTCCTTAATAAATTTAAACTCCTAATGTTTCAAATTCGTAAGCCTTTATTTCCACAAAGTTTTTCGCCAAATTATGTGGTTATTTCAAACTATTCCAAGGGTATTTCTAAAAACTTGTTAAAATTCGCATTAAAATATCTAATTTTTTGAAAATCACTCAAATTTTATCAAAACTTTTATTTTTGCCAACTTTTAACACAAAAATTAAACGTGATTTTATACTTTATGCATTCTTAGACAATTAAGTCCAATTATGCAAGACTCTATTTTTCATAACCTCGTAAAACATCTTGACAAGTTTGCAATCTCAAGCATTTAAGTTCAAAATTACTAACCCTATTCATGGTCAAGTAAAAATCAAGGTTATAACTCCTAAAAAGTTCGAAAAAATACAAATACAAAAAATTTAAACATGCCTAAACTAAATGCAAGATACAATTGTGAATTTCAATTTTTCATTTAACCCTCCCCCCAGCTTAAACAAAACATTGTCCTCAATGTGTCAATCCATACTAGAAGAGAAAATTAAAAAAGAAAAATAGAAACTCACAAGATATTGCTCGGTTTAACGTCGGGAGCTCGACTTGTTGAGGCTCAGTTTAAAGGTGGTGGATCATCGAGGGCAATTGCCTCCTTTTCGATGATCGGTTCATCTTGAATGAAATGTTTGAGCCGCTGTCCATTGATCTTAAATGAACTCGTTTTTTCGCTCCAAATTTCGAAGGCACCATGGTTGAAAACTCGTGATACTCGATATGGTCCTTCTTGAAAACTTCTTCCGATGTGTTTGTCGTGCCAATGCTTTGTTTTCTCTTCTTGGTTCAAGGCGGCATTGATTATGGTGGGATGGGTCTCATATGAGCCAAGAGATTTGTATTTGAGGGTTGTTGGCAATGGTTTGAGCTCGACCTTTGGTGCGCCGGAATCGCTCGAAATGGCGAAGATCTGCTCAGATTTAGGCGAGTGCGGGTTAACCATCCGCACTGGATACTCAGTGCGGACGCACTGGGCTCGGTCTTTCGAGTCTGCTGCTTCAGAAGGCTGAGTGCGGATGGTCTGATCCGCAGTGCGGGTGGATGATCCGCACTCGGGAAAACTTTCACCAATTTGATCATTTTCAGACCCGGTTTCTTCTAGATCTGGGTCGAGTTGTGCATTCACCATTTCTTCCTCCTCATGAGTAGCTAAAATTGAATCTAAAACATCCAATCTACAAATAGAATCATTATCATTTGAAGGGAATTTAATGGCATTAAACATGTGAAAATTTACCTTCTCGCCTCCAATGTCAAATGATATTTTTCCTTCTTTGACATTAATGTTTGCATGGGCTGTGGTTAGGAAGTCCCGTCCCAATAGGAGAGGAGTATGAGTATCCTCCTCCATTTCAACCACCACAAAATCCACCGGGACAAAGAACTTACCTATCATAACTATCACGTCTTCCGCAATTCCCTCGGGATAGCGTACCGTCTTATCGGCTAGTTGTAATGACATTCTTGTGGGTTTCAAGTCAACAAGATTGAGCCTTTGATAGACGGTCTTTGGCATAAGGCTCACACTTGCACCTAAATCACATAGGCACCTCTCGAATTTGGTATTACCTATTGTACATGGAATTGCAAAACTCCCGGGGTCCTTTAATTTCGGAGGTAGCTTGTTTAAGAGAAGAGCGCTACACTCCTCATTAAGGGATACCGTGCCTACTTCCTCAATCGATCTTTTGTTTGATAGAATGTCTTTCAAAAATTTTGCGTAAGAAGGCATGTGAGTAATTGCTTCGGTAAACGGGATGGTAATGTTCAATTTCTTGAGGTGTTCTACGAATTTGGCGTATTGTTGGTCAAGTTTGGGCTTTACTAACCTTTGAGGAAAGGGTATAAACCTATGTGGTGGAATATACTTAGGAGTTTCAGTCGGTTTTACCTTGGCCGGGATAGAATTACCCGGTTCTTGAGATTCTTTCGATGCCGGTGTATCCGCATTGAGAGAAGCTGGAGGTTGTGTCTCCTTGGGTGGTTGTTGCTGCTCTTCAATGGTGGGCATCTTGGGGCCTTCGTATCCCGTGCCGCTCCTCAAAGTTATAGCTTTTGCTTGCTCCCTAGGGTTGATGTCCGGCTTGCCCGGAAGCGTGCCTTGTTGGCGAGAGGACGAAGAGGCTTGTTGTGCTATTTGTGTTTCTAGCATTTTTGTCTTCGTTTCTAAGAACTCGAACTTTTTGTTGAAGTCGATGTTGGTGTTCCTTTGATAATCGATGTACTCTTCCATCATCTTTTCCAACTTGGAGAGTTGAGAGGGACCTTGGTAAGAGTTTTGGTTGAATCGGTATTGGTTGGAATTGTCATTCTCGGTCTTCCATTTGAAGTTCGGATGGTTCCACCTTGTGTCAGGGTTGTAAGAATTGGAATTGAAATTGTCATTTTGCCTAACCTTATTGTAGATCGGGTCGTTCCTCTTATCACCTTGATTATAGAACATGGCATTCACTTGTTCCACATCTTCTCCTTCCAAAAGGACTTGGCAATTGGCGGTGATATGAGTCGCCTCTCCACAAATGCCGCATGAAGCCTTCTTTGTCACGGATTTTGCGTTTTGCATTTGCGCCATTTGATGTTGCAAGGCATCTATTTGGGCTTTCAAGGCGGTAACTTCATCGGTTTTTAGGACTCCCGGTGTGGTTTGTGTTCGTCCACCTCGTTCGGCCGTCCATTCCCTTTGGTTGATCGCCATATCCTCGATCATTAGCATGGCTTGATGGGGATCCATCTTGGACATATTACCTCCCGCGGCTGAATTCAAATGAGTCTTGGTGGCAATTGTGCAACCTGCGAAGAAGAATTGAAAAAGCAACCACATGTCAAGGCCATGGTTAGGGCATAAGCGTTGAAGCTCGGCCCATCTATCCCATGCCTCGGTCAAAGATTCTCCCTCGGCTTGCTTGAAGGTCGTGATCTTCGTTCGAAAGTGCTGGGTTTTGGATGGAGGGAAGTATTTTCCTAAGAATAACTTCTCCATGTCGTCCCATCTTCTTATGTTGTCACGATTCACGGTCCTCAGCCATGTCCTTGCGTTATCACGGAGGGATAGATGGAAGCATTTGAGCTTGAGGTTGTCGAGCTCTTCTCCTTCTCGTGCGAAGGTGCCGCAAGATTCTTCGAATACCGCCAAATGGGCATGTGGATCTTCGTTTAGGGCTCCCCCAAACTGACTTTGGCCAAGCAAGTGGATGAGAGATGGCTTGATTTCGCGTGGATCTTGGCCTTGAGGTATAAAACCGAAGCGGTGGCCTTGTTGGCGGTTATGGCCATTTCCGTTGTTTGGATTGACACCAAACAAAGGATTGTTGTTGAGAATTGGTGGAACATTGTTGTCGTGTGGATGTGGAGGCGGTGGGTTGTTGTGTGGAGGAGGAGGTGGTGGATTGTTATCGAGATCACGAAAAGCTTGGTTGATTAGACCTTCCGGAAGTTCTTCCTCAACAAAGTTGCGTGGCATGCCATATGGTGGATCTAGCCCCGCCATTGGTTGAGGAAGAGAGAGTTCGCCGGCTTTGATCTTCGCGGTTTGGCTCCTTGTGACCGGTGCCAGCGCTCAAATATAAGAGAAGAGTAGAGATGAGATGTGAAAGAGAGAAAATAGAAATAGAGAGTAGTAAATTGCAGAAATTGTAAAAAAAGGAAATAAACTATTTTTGGATTTTTAATTTTCTGAAAAGTAAATAAGGAAACTAAGAATTAAAAGTACTTTCCTAAAATAAAAACTAGTATCTATCCTATTCTCCCCGGCAACGGCGCCAAAAAGCTTGTTGAGTATTTTAGATATAATGATTTGGTACTCTTTTTGCCTTTAAAATTTATAAACCTTCGTACTCAAAGAATAGGTTAGTTGCAAGCGCACAACCTATCGATTGTAGTATTAAGGTGTCGATCCGCAGGGAGAAAGGGAAACACTAATTTTTAATAAAGAAAATTACTTCTAAAACAAAAGAATAAAAGTAAATGGGGGGGTTTTTGTTCTAAAATCCTAAGGTTGGGTTCAATACCCGAAGAAAGGAGTTTTTAAACAATTAAAAGTAAAAGTAAAAGAAAGACAAATCGGTTTGTTTTCAAGGTTAAGAGAATCTAGGGGTCTTTGGTCTACAATCCCTTGTTAACTCTATTTATTCGGTATTTGCTTAAATTCATGTTTGATTTGATGAGGTTTCTAACCTAATATGTCATTAAGGGTCACTTTCATGAATTAATAACGTGTCTAAGTAATTCGGATTTCACGTTTAAGTCCTTCATCCTAGCTACCTCGACCATAAGCTCTTGTTAGTCTCTCCTCTCCTCAAATATTGGTATTTCACAATTAAGTCCATGACACCAATATCCGATTCGATTTGAGATGTCCTAATTAGGGTTTGACTTCACGGTTAGGTTCTTCACCAAATCCCTAACCTTAATTTCTATAGTTCCGGCTTAGATTAAATTGGTTAGAATCTTAATCTAAACCTAAGGTATTTGCATTCATAATTTGGTACTATCCTATTGATCCTAGTCAATTTTGGTTCTTTTGAAACCAAAACGAGATGCTACAATTCAAGTACTAATTATGTATTTAACACAAATTATTTAAATCACAGAAATTAACAATCAAATCCGATAAAACAATCATAATAAAAGCAAATAATCGAATAAAATAGAATTAAACAAGTTCATGCATAATGACCTAAACCCCTAGAGAGAGAACTACTCCCTCTTGGAGGGAAACATCACAAAGTTTGGCAAAGAATAAAAGGAAATGAAATAAAGAATAATTACACCCTTTGAATCTAAAACCTCTATCTTGCCGAGTCTTGTTCAGGAAATCCTTCTTCTCCTTGCTCGAAAGCTTTACCTCCTTCATAAATTATGGCTAAGAGTTTGTGTATAGAGAGAGAATGAGATATGTTGTGTGTCTTGAATGGAAATGAACCCCCCTTTTAAAGCAAGAGATCATGCCCAATTTAGAGGCTAGAGTGTGGAGTTAGTGGGTGCTCTTTTTACATTTCTTTCCTGGCAAGTATGTCTATTTTTGTCTTCTTAAATCGTGTCCTTGGAGTGCCAAAAATAGAATCCGTGTTGAAATTGAGTAATTCTGGCTGACTGCGGGTCATGTCCATCCGCACTGCGGGTGGTCTCACCCGCACTGGGTCTAAATTTCCTTATCTGACTTTTCTGGATTTTCTGCGAATTCACATGAATGCGGGTGGAACTGCGTATGGGTGACCCGCACTGCAGTTGGATTCTGTGTTTTGAAGTTTCTGAAATTGGCTAAGTATTGAGTGCGGATCTCAGTGCAGTTCTCAGTGCGTCCGCACTACGCTCGGGAAAAATCCTGCGCAGAGCTGAGTCTCCAGTGCGTCCGAACCCATCCGCAGTGCGTGTGGTTGATCCGCACTGAGAGATATTTTCACCAATTTGCATCATTTCCTATATTGAAAAGCCAAATAACCGCAGTAACTTGATTCCAGGTGTATTTTAATCATTTTATATTCTAAACACAAGATATTTGAGGTTGTTTTATGATAAAATCAAGATCAAATGTATATATAATTTAGCGTTATCAGCAGCTAATAAATATTGAGTTTGTAAATATCTCCTTTCAATTTCTTTTTATTTTCCGGTGGTTGTAATATGGCCTCTTTGGGTCTTATAAATATTTTTTTTATCAATGAAAAATCATAAGATGGCTGGTTGCCACCTTACCCTAAAAAAAAAATATTCTTTTTTTTTATTTCATTCTGGTCCCGCACAAATTTCATTTGACAACAATTTCAATCCTTAGTCGTTTGACAACAATTTCAATCCTCTTCTGCGACTTATTAGAGGTATACTGGTCAAGTGCCCATGCGTTGCTATGGAGACGGAAAGTCTGTTTTGATCAATTTCTTTAAATGTAATTAATTTAAAGAATGATTCTATAATTATGTATTAATCAATAATAAGAACAAATGAGAACCTTAGTGTGTGACTCTAAAAATATAACAAGATGATTACACATTTTCATAATTATAATGAATTTTGTAGTAGTAAAAAGGGATTGACATAAATTAGAATACACAAAAAAATTGATGGAAATGGAGGCAGCCGGTTGGCTTAAGAAATGGAGAAGAAATGAGCAACCAAATAATAAATATGTTGTATATTATCAGCCGATTGCTGGAAATGGAGGCAGCCAATTGCCCCTGTGAAACCAACGGTTTCCTTTGGTTTCAATACTTTAATCTCTTCTAAATTAAGTGCAGCAAGAGGTTGAAACCACAATAAGTTGCATGGGTGATTAACAAGCGTCAATATGACTTGGATGGTTCAAATTGCATAAATCAATTCTCATTACATGACTTAAAACCTACCCACATGTTTTTTTCCCAAACTACACATACAACCTGATATCCTCCTAGACATTATATAGTAAGAATATATACATACAAAAACATATATACAAGGGCAATGTAGAGAAATAGGTAAAAGTACTTGTTATGAATAAAAATTACAGATGGCAGCTCCGAAAATGCCCTTTGTCAGAAGCAAACTTATGTATTTTCATTTCCCTGTTCTCAACACAATGAAGTTCCACGTTTGAGCACATAATTGAGAATATTACAAGTATTCTAGAGAGCAAAATATGAAATGTTTTAGGTAGCCTTAGGGGAGAGGTGAATCAATGATACTACTACAGCTATTTTTTTACTTTTTTTAGGGTAAAATCAGTTGGTTTGTGCGTAACAGCCTTGACCATCAGGAGTGGTTGCTTAAAAAATTTAGAACATTCTTTAGTCTTTACATAGATATGTTATAATCAATGATTGCAATTTCACTGGCTTTTGAAATTGGACCAGCAACATTGTCCAATTTGATCAAATACCAAAAAGAATATGTACATCGAACTCCCAATTGAAATTAATAAAAATGAACCCCTAGAGCAATGTTATCCAATTTCCACTACAGTCCGAAACTATATGAATTAATTTTCCCTCAAGTGAATGAAAGAAAGGGCGAGAAAAAGACTTGTAATGCTGCATGAAAGTATTGCGCTTACAAATGGTGAAATATGATATCAAAATCCTCCCAGAACAACCAAAAGACGTACTAAAGATTTAGCACTCGAGAAAAATCATGTAAAAGAAACAATAAAAGCGTATAATTACCTTAATGCAGATCTTTCTATTGCTTTGGGGCCTCCTAAACTTCTTAACCCTCTTCTTTACGATCTTCTTTATCAGCAACGACACCGCCATCTTTTCCCTCTCTACCTAAACATAAATCACAACAATGTTATTCTCTATCTTATTTAGTCTCCAATTGCAATCAATCAGTGCAACAATAGAGAGAGAAAGAGACATACCGCTGCAGTGGTCAATAAGCCCTAACGCGAAGTTGTGGCCTTTCGGTCAAATTTGGAGGAGAGATTGAGTATAGCCTCTAGCCAAATTGCACATTACATATTCATTATAGTCCTTGACAATTCTCATAATTATATCAGATGTTGATATCCCTTCTGTACGTTTTCTGTTGGAACTTGCCCACCTTCTTAACCTACATACCGATCGAGAATTAATCAATGTCAAGAAAGAAATTAAGATAGACAACATAAATAATTAACACTTTCGGTAAAAGCAAGAGTCAAATTCAATTTAGTTTTTCATAATAGTATATGTATCAGACATGCTAAAACGATTAAAATGAATGGTTACAAAGACACCATCTTTTACATATGTTAAAAGACATGATACATTAAACTCAGAAATAACTAAAGGTGCAACATGTACCTTCTTACCACTCAGGAATAACTGTGTTAGTACTTAATGGATTGAAAAAGTATTGTAATTGTATAAAGATATGCACATACATATACATATTGTAAAATGAGCATTCACAAAAAAGATTAAAGGAATATGACCAACCATTAATAAAATATCAACAATTAGAGGGATATAATCAAGGAAATTAGTATACAGGAGATGGCAATGCCATCTAGAATAGGAGCATGATTAACTTCTACAAAAATTTAACCTTAGTGAAGGTATCAGTTGATATCATATGTTAGATTAGCAGCAAAAGTACCAAGAGGTAAGTTGCCAATTGAACATTTGTTTTTCATTTCTATAACCAAAATTCAATGAAGGACTAAAGAGGGCAAGTTATATTTTAAGAAACAAAGGATAATTATTTTATAAAAATGTCAATTTTAAGGCAAATAAGGATATAACGACTCTGGAGTAATAAAAATATGAGGTATATGGTACCACAACTGGGCTTCCATGATAATTCTCATAACATGTATAGAAATCAAAATTATGAAAGACAACCAGAATTTTTATGATCATAAACTAATAAGATAGACATCAAAAACCATGATATAGTAATAGAACAGTTCAAGAAAGGGAAGAACAGATAACTGATTTGATCGAAAACAATAAAGGAAAGAACAAGGAAGAACACATACAAGAATTTAGAATGAACAGAACGGGAGGTCTCATGTACAGCAGTAGCAAGTCCAGTTTCCTCTTCTCTATCTGCTCTACAACAAATCCCAGCAGGAGATAGCAAACGACAACTTCTATTGGAAATACCTAATTCCCTTTGAGGAGAGAAGCCAGAAACGACGGATTTGCCCCTGATTAGCACAAGCTCCTTTCGTAGCCTTTTAATCTTTTCTTCTTCCTCCAGCTGTGAATAATGCAAAGTTAGGGCTAGATTTGCAAAAAAAGAAAAAAAACTAGGTTGTTTTAATTAACTTCTTTAATAGTGCAACAATCAGCCAGAAGAGTTTGGATTCAGTTTCTTCAACAAAATTATATGTTTACTTGAAACACTATTGTTTGAGATTTGTAAGCATAAATTGTATATCAATGTAGCCTTCATAAAAAAGAAGTCAATTGTTAATACTAAATGATATTTTTTTCAATGGAAATAAAACTATTAGACAAATAAACGCACCTCTAGAATTGTTCGGTATCTCTGAACTTCAAGCTGAGGTGCAAAGAAATTAAATAAACTAAATTATTTACCAAACAAACGATGCAAAGGTCATTCAAATGATCGACATAATCACTACTCTATGTTATTCAAACACTTGTAAGTAAATCAAGTATAAAAATGCCCTCAAAAGTCAGGCCTTGTTAATTTTTCCTCTGATGACTGAAATGCCCTAACTTTTTTCCACCTTTTTTAGTAATTGTAAAGTATCTTTTTTTTCTTGGGACTTGATTCTTGGAGTGTGTGTTCTAATTTCATGTTTACTATGTTATACTTGAAAAGTTGAAATTATGTCTTCACTCTTCAGACTCTTAAAATTTTCTTGTCTTTCTAAATTTCATTGTTTTATAGTGTTTTTCACCATAGCAATGGCTTTAGCAGAGAGTACAAATTTTCATCCATCATGTCAATTAGCTATTCTTCCATGGAAGATTACTTTTCCATTTAAATAGTTAGTCTTGTTCTAAACTTCTAGTAAGTTTTTTTCCCTTCATGGGTATTAACATATGCATACGGGTAGCATTGTCCTTGTATCAGTTTACGAAAAGTTCCCACTATGGTTTTTAATTTTTGTTGTTGCTGGCCTTGTTTATGTTAGAAAGATAGAGGAGGGAAATACCTCAGCATCGGGGAAATGAGCAATGCACACAACCAAAAATTGCATTGCTGCTGCTAGCTAGCCTCGAACAAAACAGGAAAAAGTCGAGAAAGCCGTTGTAGCTTCCTGTTGTCAACAAAAATCAGAGAAATCCTAAATTAGATGAAAAAAAGAACATATAAATTAAAGGAAAGGGGCAGAGCAAAGGTGAAATCAACAAATTAAGTAGACTTGGTTGAGTTAAAAGGTAAATGGGGCTTTTGATGGCTATACCCTTAAAAAGAGTTCAAAAATCACAATGCTTAGATTTCGAATCCAGTGCAAGTCGCCAACCTAGAATCGGGTACAACAAAAAAATGAACAACTTTTAAGTAATAAAGCGAGACAAATCTATAGAGGAGTGTAAAAAGGAGAGAGATACTGGAAGAAATCTAACCCTAAACTCGCAGACAATTAACCTCAAACGCTGAGAAAAAAGATGAGCAAAGGAGGAGAAAAGGGGGAGAAAGGGCTAAGCGGTGAGACAGGCTGAGTGACCGGGAATTTAGGGAAAGAGCCGCAGTGTCGAGAGGGGAGAGTCGCGGAGCCGAAGAAATGCGATTTAGGGTTTTCTTCCTTGAGCGATCGTAGAGAAAGAGAGAGACTCAAAGCCACTCTTAGAGTGGCAATCTATGCCATAAGTAGACTGTATTACTTGTCTTTTCCTCTTTGAGCGAGCGACAGAGGAAGGAGAAGATTGATTTCAAAAACGCATCGTTTGTGTTAGAAAGGAGAAACATCTCGAGAGACGCGCTTCAGAAAAAACACATCTTCTGTGTGTCTTAAATGAAACAATTTCCATATGACTTTTCATGTAGCGAGTACGTATCGATTACATAGACTTCTACACTTTTGATAACATGAAACAGATGCATAAAATCGAAATTATTGATTAATGGCTCAGATTGAGATATACTTTTGATGAGTGGCTGAGATCTACTAAATGAACGACTGAGATTTTTGTCTGGGTGAATAGATGCTTGGAGTCTAAATTTTTTAATGTGATATTACAGTAGTACTAATACTGATATAGTTTAGTTTCTTCAAGATCCAGCTTGCACGAATCTCGACATAAACGAACAGATTGGATCAGGCACATGAGAATGTAAAATGAATGTTGTCCCGAGCCGCAGCGGAATTCGGGGAATCCATTTTTACAGCATGAATTTTGGTGCGTACAGCGTTTGAATTTTTCACTGACCAAAATGCCCCTACAGCGAGTCGATCTGCAGGCACCAAGGAGGAAACAGGGCAGGAGATCAAGCTAGACAGGGGCCTTTTGGTCCATCAAAATTTAAACGCTGTACGCACCCAAATTCACGCTGTAAAAATGGATTCCCGGAATTCGTATCACCTATTTGGATCTACCTCGGACCGATCGGACGGATGTGATCCAAACAGAAATATTCTGTTAAGCCGCAGCGACCCACTTAATTTGGCTGCTTATCTTTTCCTGCGGCACACCGGACCACTTAAAAACCCTAACGCAAACCCCACTCCGCGCTTCTAATCTACCTCCTCTCCAGCTGCTCTTTGCTTTACAGTAAAACCTACTAATAGAACCGTAATCCGTCATGATTGTCGGGGGTCAGAGCCTCGTCTCCTCCGCGCCCGTTTTCTCTCATGATGGGAAGAAACTTTTGGTGTGCACGGGTTGCACCGTCTCCGTTTTCAGCACCTCCACTGGAATGCTCGTAATATATTATCCCCATCCCTAATTCCTTTTCCATTTTAAGCTAATTTTCAACTTAACATCTAATGTTTGTCAAAATTTAATCTTGGTGTTGTGTTAGATAACTGAATTGGAGGGGCACACTGATCGGGTGACTTCTATTGTTGTGGTTCCTGTGGCCACTTCAGGGGGTACCAAATTTTCAAATTATTGCTGGACCTCTTCACTTGATGGGATGCTTTTCTACTGGGACTTTTCTACGCCCGATTTGTTAAAGAAGCTCAATGTTCACCTTCCAGTTCATTCCATGGTTGGTTGCATCTTTCACTTTTTAAATTTGTTAATGATTTCCTCAGATCAACTACAGTTGCTTATTTAGTTTAGTATCTTTCATATTTTATTGTAAATTTTAAAAGGACAAGAGCATAATAAATTTGTATGTACAACAGCAAGTCAGCATCAAATCCACATATGACAATTAAAACCGCAGAATTTTAGGCCTCTATTCCAGATGTCTTTGATGTATGGACCATAATACTCATTTAGTCCATCAATTAATAATATTGAAGGAAGTCCCAATGAGTTTTAGTATAAAAATGTTCAACAGAGAAGTACTGTCATGGTTTTAGAGTTACCGTTCCCATTGTTCTGCCACTAAATTGCACATTCTTGTGCCAATGCCTAAAAAACAGCTAAACTCCACTTTATCACTCCTACCTAGAAGCTTGATTGCCCTATAAAATTTCTCGTTTTCATGCACTGCTCTTCTCATAATTTCTTTAAAGGTTTTTAGATAGCTTCATTTCTCCTCATGTAAAGGAAAACTCCTTTGGACTGTTTTTGAGGGAACAAGGAAGGGAGGGGCATGGATGATGTTCTTAAGTTTTATTGGGTGTATTTTATATTTTCCTTGTTTTATTGGGTGGTCTCTTGTTTTGCAAAGGTTTCTGTGATTTATGATTTTTTTTGGATAAATTTACATTTTAATTGGTATGGTTTTTAACGGCAAGTACAAACACCATAATAGAAAAAAATTATGGTAGTTTTTTGTTTTATCTATATTTTCTGAATTTTTAGTGCCTGATAGCTAACTAAGTATAATGCAGGTCATTCCTCACATACTGAGTGCTTCTATAGGAAGCACCAACAAGGCATCCCCAAATCTGTATGCATTTGTCTCAGTGGAAGATGCTAATAGAAAAGTTGTGGATGTGAAGCATTTATGTGGGTTGATTCAGATTTATGACCTCACCAACTCCACCCGTGTGGGTGGTGTCCTTGCGGAGGTATATTTCAATCCTCTCCGTGCTCAGAAAACCTTTTATGACATTCAACATTAATTACAATTTCAAGGCAAACTTGCCAGAAATGATTTTTTTTTAATGATCTAACATAAATGATTAAAATTTTGTAAATAGACGCGCAAGCCCGAAATACTAGCAGTTAGCAAGTCAGGGGAGTTTGTGGGAATAAAGAAGCAGCAGCAGCTGAACATATGGAGAGTACCCAATAAAAACTTGAAGTCTGAGAACATGAAAAAGTTGAAATTGCACCACACACGAACACTAAGCTGTTTGGCATTCCACCCAACTAATTCTATTGTAGCAGCTGGTGATGTGTCTGGTCGCATCCTCATATGGAGGGGATTTGGCAAGATGCGATTATCACAAGACGGAGGGGGTAAAATGAAAATTGATAGGGGAGATAGGCCTGGGGTGAGAGATGGAGATGATGCTGACTCATGTTCGACTTGGCACTGGCATTCATCTGAGATCAGATTTCTGTTGTTTTCTTCTGATGAGGCTTATCTATTCTCAGGTAAGCTCACTTCAATTTTTTCCAAAATGTGGCAACGGTGAAACCTGTTTTCGGTGCCAGTTGATGGTTTCTGTTGTTGGATCATCTCTTTTCATTTTGCATATTACAGCTGTCACTTGTTTGCCTTATTTCTAGTATCTGCAACTGACATCCGATATTCGGTAGGTTATGTTTATAAAAACCCCAATAATTGAAGCCAATGAGAAGTAAATAAGTTGACTAAACTTACCCTCACTAATCAGACGCACTCAGATCTAATATTGAAGCCATCTTGGTTTAATTTTAGTTTTACATGGGTTCACAAACAATTGGTGTAATGAAGCATCTGTCAAATCTGATGGTTGATTTTTCTTGTTATCATCTTAAAAATGTTGGGCTTTAGTGCAGCACAAGAAATGTTGGGGTATGGTATCTGCAAACTTAAAAACCAATGCATGAAATTTGTGAAAGTTCTGTTTCTTTTTGGATAATTTTGATCTGTGCCCTGCGAGTTTCAAGATATAACATATATGCCCATGTAAAAGAAAGATTCAGAGAATACCTGGAATGTCAAATAACATGAGGATTATAGATGTTTGGGGGTGTCAATGGGTTGGGTTGGCAATTTGGCATTATTTAAATTTTTAATATAAATGTTAAACTAGTCATAAGCCTGGCACCGGTCAAGTGGTCAGAAATATTTGATATGTATCCAACTTATTTGTATGTATCCACCGGGCAGTTCTTGGACGGATCAGATCCACCCGTCAAGTTGGTCATTTTTGGTAATTTTATGCAGAAAACTGACTGCAGCTCTGTTAAATGGATTGGGACTTGACCTATTGACCGTCCTGACCCGACCATTCCTTGGTTATAAATTCCATATTGATATCCAACGAATTTATCTGCCGGTGGTTCCAGGTCCGTGTACCTTTCAGATCAGGTCATGTTTAGACACCCCTAATTGTTGTACATTAAATACCTTTAACCACAAAGTAAAGAGTAGCGTTTTGTGCGTCACAGAAGATATCAAGATGGGCATATATGTTTACAATTTTTCAGAGGTTTTTCTAGGATGCTTTTCACTTTTAAGAATTCATACCTTTTTATTGAGTAAATTACACAGACGGTTCTTAGAAGTGTCAGTCATTTACCATTTGGTCCTTAATGTTTCAAAAGTGTCATTTTAGTCCTTAGAAGTTTTGAATCTATACCAAATTGGTCCTACAATTTATCACAGGTAAAAGAAACTAGTTGGATTTCCACATTTGCATCCATGTCATAATGATATTTTTGGTGCGATGTATCATGTATGTAAATATTATTTTTAATTAATTTATGATGGCATTGATAATTATATTAGAATTTATGTTATTTGTATTGCTCATGCGACTATATCCACGCTAGTGGCAAACCAAGATGATATTATATTTCTTTAATGGATGTAGGTATGACCAATTGGGTTCAATTGAAAACTCTCTGGTCCAAAATGATATTTTTAGAGATTTAAGGATCCGAAATGGTACTTGATGATACTTTGAGGACCGTTTATGCAATTTATTTCCTTTTTATTTATTTTAATATCATGCAGAGGGAAACAATCCCTTTTATTTTATTTTGATGGCATTAAACTAGATAGAGTTCAGTGTTTTATGTTTCTTCTTTCTATTTTTTTTGACAAGTATGATTGCATTTGAATTTATATTAAACTACATACCCATATACCGACCAAAAAAAGCATTAAACCCCGCATTATCTGGTGCGAGTTACCTTTTAGTGGCCAGAATATTGTCCATACATCTTGTTTTATCTGTCTGTAGCCAGTCTGATACTTGAATTATAATAGGTGCAAAGGAGGGTGTCATAGTGGTCTGGCAGTTGGATACGGGAAACAAAAATTACAAACCAAATTTAGCATCGCCGCTCATGTATTTCACTGATTCTCCTGACCCTTCTCTCTCTTGTGTATGCAATCTAAAACTTTTTTTTTATTTTCCTCTCAATTTTCTTCTTTAATTGCTACTCTTTTGCAAATGTGTTTATCTTGTTCGCAGATGGCACCTTCATAGCGTTTGCAAATAATATGCAATATTTTTTTTTTAAGATATTTTATAATATATAAGTGGATAGTTTTGCTGTAACTCTGACCCTATTTACTATTGGGCACATTTAATAAAAAATTAGGTTGATTTGGATGTTGGTTACCAAATATATACGAATCCGTTGCCAAAACACTATTTGCGAGCTAAGTTTAAGTTGGTGTTGATGGCAACTTATTAAATTTTGGTTAAAATGTCGTCTAGTATTTTCTATGACTGCAGAATGTTGGGTGTCACTTTTGAATATTAGAGATGGTTGCAAAATGAGTAAAATGTCAAGTGTAGTTGCAAATACCTACTCTCACCTTCTTTTTATGTCACTGATATAGTAAAGAAATGTTGTTGAGATTCAATGGCTGAATGCTATCATTTGAAGGAGGCATTTAGTAAAATAAAATCAAAATTCAAGCCTCAAAAGTGGAACATTTAGTCCCCAAACGGACACAATGATTCTGGTTTCTGTATCCCTTGGCTGGAGTTTATTCTGATAGCTGAGTTTGTATATTATGCAACTGAGTTTGTATACCTGTAGTTTCTTAATGACTTAGATTGTGAGGACTGAAATATTTTCATTCATTATTAATGTTTATTTAAGTTCTCTTTTGTGTATTGTGATGTAAAATAGTTGTTAAGGCTATAGTAGGCCACCTGTTATATTTATCCTTCAGAGACATTTGTATGTTTTTTTTTACAGGAATTGTCGATACAAGTAGATTTATTTTTTATTTTGTAATTGAAGGACTAGATTGAAATATTTGTAATGCATAAATTGTCTCACTAGGTGTCCTGTGAAGACAACCGAATACATCTATTGAGAATGCCATCAATGGATATAATAAAGTCAATTTCCGGAATTAAGGTTTGTTATTCTATTGCTTTATCCGAATAAGATTGTGCAGTTTGAGTCAAGTTTGACCAGTACCCAAACCGGACCAGTATGGGATGGGTATGATATAATACCAATACTAGCTTTTGAATTTATGGACAGATGAAACCATGATAAAACACATAATTTGCCAGAGATGCCCCCCTTCCAGTCCACCTGACACTCGCACACTATTAAAAAGAGATGAAAAATAGTCTATTAAAAAGAAATTATTAGCAAATAAAAAATTTTGGCTGACATATCTGCTCCAACCAACAAAATACTAGTTAATATATAGTTATAACACTACTGGACCTAAATTGTACTGGAACTGAAACCTGGTATATTAATATCTTGTTTATACTTTAAAAAAGAATTGACATGCAAAAATACAATGTCTTTCTGTCTTTCTAGCTTCCTCTTGTTTTGCCGGAATCGCAAAGGGGAGAGTCCCATGTCACCCTTGGGTTTGACAGGTCGAATGGGATTGTTGTGCTACCTACAATGGATTATTGTTTACAGTTCTTCAGCTTATTTGATGACACCGAGATTTCACATGTGAGCAAATTATAAATAATTCTGGCCTTCTTTTTACATTTGTGTTTTGGGAAAAGTTTTATGTATATATAAAAACGTACTATATTCAATTAATTTTTCCTTTGTTTATATTTATCATCTTTTTCAGGTGCAAGTTATCGAAAGAAACTATGATCCTGTGGACGAAACCACAGTAAGATTTCTTATTGTAATTCTTTGGAAGAGACTAACTCTTTTGTAGGGCTATATAGCATATACTTTATTTCTGTTGGTACAAGTGATATTTCTTGTGTCCTGCATAGCCTTGGAATGTCACATATTTTTCTGCAAATAAGAAAGTATGAAAAGTGATATTAAGGTTATGCGTTGGTATCTGTTAAAATTAATGCTTATTCAAAGGAGAGATGTTATTTTTTAAATGATCTGTTGCACTAATTTATATGAAGCTATTATATTTTCTTTAATGATAGGTATACATATCTCTGATAGAACTGTCAAATGATGGGTCTATGATGTGTACTGTCGAGGAGAAGCTCCCGGAAATGGGTTTAGGTGGACTCATCAGCCTCAAGTTCTGGACACGTGGATCCCATACTGGACATTACACCTTATCCACTGTCATATATGAGCCTCACAGGTATGGCATTGGATGTATACCTGTTTGGTTCATTTTATTTACTTCTATTTTTTATGTTTCTTTCTTTGCTTGAGGTTTGGACGTCAAAAAATTAGGCCCCACTAAGCCCATTACTTGGCAAGTATTAGTTGTGGTCAAGGAAAAGGGAAAGGATTGAGTGAAATAGGATTGGCCGGGTTGTGGATTCGTGGATATAATGCAGATAATGATTTACGAATGTTAGCACGACACCCTATTCGGCTTAGTAACAGGCCTCAAGTTTATTATTATTGCGAGGGATAAAATCATGTAGTTTTAGTACTCAAGTAAATTCCAATTTCAACTCATTTTTTATACCGACAGAAAAAACTGTGCACAAATTTCGCTTGTTTTATTGAAAATTCTTATCATTGCCTTTAGCCAAGGATTTGTACTGGCTATTTGGTATCCTTAACTGGTTTTGACTGATGAAATACCTGCATATTTAACCTCAATTAACCCTGAATTGTCTTATGGCAAGCCCTATAAGTGAAATCAGGACAAATTAAAAAAAATGATTAGATTTTGATCGTTCTGGTACTGGTATCATGATTTACTCAACGATGCATATATAATAAGCATAATAGCTTGTTATGTGTCTTGTGAATGTTTTTTCATAGTATGAAGAGTTGTTTGACCTAACTGAAATTTTATGGAACCTTGGAGGGTTGCATCTCATCTTTACTTAATCAAACTGATACATGTCTCTGTGGTTTTTAATCAAGCACCTTGTTTGAAATGTAGTAATGGAGGTGTATCTGACGTGGCTTTCTGTCCCGGCAGAAGCATGGCCGTCAGCACTTCTTACTGTGGCAATTTTAAGGTATCTATGGTTATGACCGACAGTTTAAGGATATCATTACATACTGGTTGACAGGTCGGGTCAGGCTTAAATAATGAAACTTATATTTATTATCATTAAGACTTGACGATTGTTAGGAATGTGATATTGTATTGAAAACTTAGAGCAGCTTGTCAAATAATTACATGATTATAAACATCTATAATTATGTAATTGGTCTTTATACAATATAATTATCATTCCATTGCTAATTCCTAATAAAAAAAATGAGAATTGTTCTAAAAAGTGGTATGATATAGATGATAATGATGTGTGCGTTAAAGATTTCATTGGTCGGATTGTGGGAATGAACTGACTGGACTAATATATTGGGCATGAAAACATGAAAATAATGTTGTTTCATTCCAACCTACTGGCACTCTCTTTGTTTTTTTCCTTTTTTATATGAGTTCAATTGTATGATCTAGTCTTTTAACTTTTGCTGTAGATGTGGGTAAAAAGCTCGTCTTTTATTCATATTGGAGATGAAATACAGGAAAAAGGTGGTTGGAGATGCCAATCTGTCGGCTCATACAAGTATGGATTTAAAATGGACCTTTTCTGATATTTGCCACTGGACGCGCAACTTGTTTGAGATATATATTGTTCTCCTAAGCAACTATTTAGTTCCAATTTTGCATTAGTTACCATTTCGTAATTTTATCTCAATTGAAAACTCAATCTAGCCTCAAACAAGACCAATTTCTAAGAGGTTCAATTATATCATAATAAAAATTGTGCTTCAAACTTTGTTAATCGACCGTTAATATCAATATTATTATACTTTTTATACCAATATTCATTGGGTTCATGAACTATAGATATCAAATGTTAATCAATGGTTAATAGCATATCACATTGAAAACAGTTCTAATGTTATATACTATTTGATCTTTGTAAAAAGGGGAACACCCATGACAGCTGCAGCATTTAGTGGGGATGGATCGGTTCTAGCAATTGCAGCTGAGACTGTGATTACCTTGTGGGATCCACACAGCAATCTTCTTGTTGCTGTCATTGGAGACTCCCTCTCGGTAAGTATTAATTTTAGAGGTGTGCTAACTGTCGCCGGGTCAGGACCAACACATGGTGTTATGTTGTGAAATGTTAATATAGTCGACTTGGAACCAATCTAGGATCCAATGTGACTGAAACCCATGCAAATTAAGAAAGCATTACCGATTCTGGTGGGGCCAACTATTGTCATACATACCTCTGTTACCAGGTCAACACTTGCAGGCTCTCTGAGGTCAATTAGTTCACTTTATATGTTTTTGGTTCAATTCTTGTCAAGTTCGGAACTAAGTTGGATTATTTTATTTTCAATTTTATTCTGAAAAAATTTAGCCAATCAGACGACTCGCATTTGTTGGAAGTTCAGAATACATTGTGTCTTTCTCAGCTGGTACAAAAGCACATCTAGTTCTGTGGAACATTTCAACCTTATCTATGCACTGGTCGTACAAGCTTTTAGTTGAAGGTACACTTTTCTTTTTCATTCTTTTGCTTTCTCATATTGAGGCCCTCTAATTTGATTGATTGATGTTTTGATCCTTGCTACTTTTATTTTGCCAGAAAGGAATAAAGTGCAATTGATATGTTTATTTATTATTTATTTTGTTGCAGATGTTTGTTCAATGACAAGTGAATCTCGTTTTGCGGTACTTGCGCTTTTTAGTTATTCAGATAAGTCAGTGCTGACAGAGAAAGATGGCATGGTACTACTGTTTGATGTAGAAAACCCAATTCCAGTTTCAACTTGGTTTGTGAGAAAGGTACTTGTAAAATTTTGCTTGAATAATTACCACTCATTTAGTATGTTATATCCTCAGTTGTACATACAAACCCCGAGTAGGTAAAGTTGGTTCAGGCTTCTAAAATTATGACAACCTACATGTTACATACATAATTGATAGTGTATGTTTTATGTTCCCAGGCAAAAGGGGGTCGGCTAAATTTTATTAACAATAAATCGGGAGAGGCTGCAGATGGAAAACAGTTGTTGGCCTACATAAATGGTGAACACGAATACATTCTTTTGGATCCTTCAGATATCAAAGAAACTGAAGGTCTTATCCACAAAACTGCTAGGAGGCCTCAAGTTCACTCTGATGATGAAAATGGTGTGATTTCATTTCTTAACCTCTGCGTCAACCTCACAATTATTTAGCAATTTTAATCGATTTAGCCTTAAAACTATGCTGCAATGACACTCAATTTGATGGCTTTGATCTGTTCTTCTTTTTGCAGTTGCAGTTGGCTATGCTTCAATCTACGGGGAGCTGCCCTCATTTGAATTGACAAAAGAGAGAAGTTCAGACAATGTCCCTTTTGTACCGTCTGAAAGGCCGTGGGAGACCATTTTTAGCGGGTCATCCCATGCTCTGCCCCCTCTCTCTAAGTTGTGCTCTCCATTTCTGGAATCCTTGTTAGAAAAGCAAAATGTACTGAGCCAGTGATTGCGTATTAGCAGTGTCATGTATTCATGTCAATTCCTTCCCCTTTCTTTTGCGAAAGGTCCGATTTTGTAGCTTTGTTATATTTTGTGCTGCTCTTATCTTAATGTTGTGACAAATATATATAAATTCAGAGATTTATCTCCAGTTTGATTATTCTTTATAATTAAGTCCATTTTGCACGTGCATTATTTATGCTATGAAGTATTGGTCCTTGGTGAGGTACAAATTGAATGTCCAAAATCATATGCAAATTGTTCTATATTAAGTACGAATATGTCATGATCTGCCAATGACTGTGATAAAAAGATGAAATTTCAGATTGAATATTAGTCTTTCAATCAAGGAATGTATTAAGTACGAATATTTCTTTTCAGAACCAATCAAAACCAATCAAAAAATAATACAAATATATGTATTAAGTACGAATGTAGTAAGTACGAATACATGTATTCATGACATATTTCTTTTCATTTAATAAAAAGATAAACACGAATACTATTTTTATTGATTGATAATTTATTAGCCGTGTTTCATTTCTTTTTATTTTTTATGTCATTCAAAGAATGTTATTTTGTATGAAAATATATTAAAAAGATAGAAAAAATGTAGTTATTTAATGAAATATGTTATTTAAATAATGTTATTTACGTGTATATGTCATTTAAAAATGTTATTTGTTATTTAGTTTAAATGTTTTTTATGAAAAATATGTCATTTTGTATGTGGATTTTTGTTTGTTCTTTTATAACAAGTCTCTATTGCAACGCATGTGCACGATACTAGTAATAGTTAAATTGTGCATTTTCATTCAATCAAATATGCTTTCCGGCTAAGAGTATTGTGCTTTATGTGGAATTTGAATAATGAGTTTAAAAATTCAATATAATTGTAATTGCCTTGAACCGCAGATTAGTACAGTGACACACTAACACGCACTCTCAATTCAATTTTCAAAAATAGCATGTTGGAAAATATCAGAACCTTAATTAAAAAAAGAAAAAGAAAATTGTAATTGTCTTACCAAAAAAAAAAAAGAAATAAATGGACGGATATTTATTTTGATTTAAATAAATGCGTGTTGAAGCTAAGAAAAAACATTGATTGAGATTGAAAGGAGTGCATTTAGGTGGGTGGAAATGACATGGAGGTAGTTATCTAAAATGTTCTAACAATTACATTCCTTAATATAACCAAATATGACCCCTTACAACTAAGAAAAAAAAAGTCATGATTTTAGATTTTGTCCATTAAACGGTGCTTGATATATACCCGAGAATTTATAAATAGGACTTTTCTTTCTTTTGAAACATCATTTTCTTAATTATGAAATATAAATATATCGAATGCTCATTGGTTTATCATCTAACATGACAAAATGATCCGGACAATCTAAAATACTTAAGAATCTGGCTAATATGCTACGCGTAGCATAGAGGGCCTCCGTGCTACGGTTCAATTTTTGAGTTTTCAAAATTCTAACGGCCAATCCGAACCGTTCAACATGATCTCCATATGAATATGTACTTGCAAACCAAATTTTACATTTTTTAGAATTTTTTACTATTTATTAAGCCACTTTGAAAAAACAGTTATTTGTACACAACAGTAAAATCTTCTGGACCATTGGATCAGTAATTTTCAAAGTGGCTTAATAAATAGTAAAAAAATTCTAAAAAATGTAAAATTTGGTTTGCAAGTACATATTCATATGGAGATCATGTTGAATGGTTCGGATCGACCGTTAGGATTTTAAAAACTCAAAAATTGAGCCGTAGCACGGAGGCCTCTATGTTATGCATAGCACCGTAGACACTTCCAATACTTAATACAAAATTTAGATTAGAGAATATATATATCCATCATATCTAATTAAAGCACAAGCAGATAAGATAGTTGAAATAGTAGAAAACAAATCAGAACATCGCCATTTAGCTCAAGATGAATGGATCTGTCCAGTGGAAATAATTGGAGAGGATATCTAATGGTCAATTAAGGTAGGTGGACCCCACTAAGCCAACTGGGGACCTCCAGGTCGATAACTCGATATGATATCCTTACAGTGTCGTCATAGAGAGTAGAGCCGAAATTTTTATTAATAGAAAAAAGAATAAATTAATATCGATATTGAAGAACGATTTGGTTGGAATTCGGAATATAACAAAGACGTTTTGGTCCGTAACGTTCCATGGATGTTACGGACCAGAACGGTCTGATTAATCCCGATTAACCGCAGATTGCTCACTGATTAGCGCACACGGGCCGTTTGGAACCATGACGGACAGACAGAGCGCCAAAAAATAAAAAATACAGGCCGTTAGGGACAATGACGGCCGGGGAGAATCATCTCGCTTGCTTGAATTTACCAAATTTAGACTGGGGAATGAGATTATTTGAAGGATTATACCAGATTATTATTGCAAAGTCTGTAGCTGCCCCTTTTTAAAATGAATACCCGCATTGATTGTTGTTACCTAGTAAAGGGGAGTTGAGATCACCTTCTTTGTGGAACGTGTCCTGTGCAGATCTGAACTGTCAGTTTGCTTTCAGATCTGTGTTAACTCAATCTAAAAAAAGAACCCTCTTAAAAATCAACAGCAGAGATCTGCAGGGGATGTGCCCTGTGTGGCCGTGCGAGATGATTCTCCCTGGCTGTCATTGTCTCTAACGGCCTGTATTTTATTTTATTTTTTATTTTTGCGCTCCGTCTGGCCATCATGGTTCCGAATAGCTCATGTGCGCTAATTAGCTGCGGTTAATTGGGGTTAATCGGGCCGTTCTGGTACGGACCATAACGTCTTTGTTATATTCTGAATTCTAACCAAATCGTTCTTCAATGTCGTTGACATTAATATATTTTTTTTTCTATTAATAAAAATTTCGGAGAGTAGAGACCTAAGATCAGTGGGAAATATAATTAATTAAAATATCAAAAATAGGACAGGGATTTTATTTGGTATCCAGTCTATTCGAATGCGAATTGCGAATTGCGAATGCTTCACTTAATTGTGCTATTTTTATGCTTCTCCGCTCTCTACCTCGACCAACTTAATTTCTATCATTTTTTATTTTTTACAATTTTATTGACAATAATATAAGAGTGTAATTTCATACTAATATTTAGGGTATACGTTTTTTTTATGTTTATGGTGCCAACTGCATGTATTATATTACTTCAGTAAAGCTAGCTTGTATTGTATTGTGCTTATTAAGAGAGTTTGGTGAGCACAACTTTAAAAATATCATATTGGTTTCAAACGATCAATCCAAACTGTTGAAATCTAACTACTTCACAAGTCATGCGTGTACACGTAATGTCACACCCCAAACCAGAATTTTCGGATTAGGACGTGATCAATCCCCGCCTCGTGTCTAATAATCGATAAACACGCAAGGCTAAACAACATAATAATCAAACAGCAACGGAAGCAATATAATACAAACAAGCAATAGTCATAAATATCAAATAAACATACATATACACATCGTCCATACAATCCACCTCGGGATAAAATAAACATAACTAGTCAAAGGGATACATGATCTATCGAGTCCAATGTATATAACAAAAACCTTGGACTCGCAAAATCCTAAGCAAAAGCCCCTAATCTATATCAAGTGATGTGACCGTCGGGGACAGCTCCTGACGCCTCCTGCTGCAGACGGTCAGACTCTGTACCTGCCCACATCCATAAAAAGGAGGGAATGAGCGAATGATCGCCCAGTATGTGACCCAGTATTATCCCTTCAGGGATCCTCTTAAGTCAAAGCACATTTTAATTTGAATCTACGTAAAGTCGATGATTCACTTTTAATGCATATGCTGCGAAAAGTAAAACCTATCATAGTACTACAAAAGAAAAATATACATATAATAGATGACATGATGTGATTATCCTATTATGCCAAAATGTCAAAGTTCTCCAAAACAAAATATGAGGATCAATATTATACTCAACCGAAGTCCAGTACAATAGGTACCGTGTGTACAAATTGATATAGTAATAGTACGGATAATTTTGTCACCCCGTGCCGTGCCAAGTTCAATCAAATTGAATTTATATCTCAAAGGTGACATAACACAAGGACTGCGATCAGGGGAGCAAAGATACCCGATGCCTAACAGCATCGAGCTTTGCCCCAAAGACTTCAACCCGTAGGCTGGTGCACGCTAGCCGATGGTTATATCCAAAATTTTGTGTATTTTCCTTACTCTAGGCGATTCATCACCAAACATATAAAATAGGAGAAAACTACAAGCAAGACGTAAGAATAAGTCAATCCGTCTCCTCATGAGCAGAGACGAAACTCCACCATCCGGCCAGATCAATGGGACAAGGGCTCGTGAGCGGCCCATAACAACAAAAATAAAATCTGCCACCGCAACCTCGGCAGCCGTACTAGGCAAGTAGCTCCTAATGTAGGGGGGATACCTCCCGAATCGTCTCCGGACTCGAGATCGGTCCGCACAAAATGTAAAATGATCGAAAATGATGTAATATCAACTCCATGCATATAATAATAATAATCCTAATAAGACCTCTAAGGGATCAAGTGATCCCTCAGCCCAATGACCCACGAACCGCCTCGCATCCCATACTACGAGAACGGAAAGCGGTCATTCGGTCTTCTATCTCACGCTCACCAATGCACATGCTTAACTACAATAATATGTTGTCCTCTACGAGAAGAGGACAACTAGTATCCTAAATTAATATATATTGATTAAATTACTCTACTCCTACAAAACAGTAAATTCTGATTTAGAAGGGGTTATGCAATTTCCTAATTACAGTTCAGAAATGATTAAACATGCTCTAATGCAACTACAAAATTTAAGTACGGATGTCAGGTCAAGTGGTCGACTGGTGAGAGTACGCCACGAAAGAAAAATACAGATATCCCACACCTGATAACTGTAGGGGTAGAAAGAGCTAGCACTAGAAGTCACCGTAACCTGCACGATCCTCACCTGCTCCGGTGTAACCGTCAGCGGGATCAGACCACGGATCGAACTCGGTGTAGGTCGGCTGACCTGTAATTTAGTCGTAATTTAATTAGAGTCTATACTAAGTATTCGTGACCCTTATTTCCCCGTTTGATTAATTTCACTAAGTGTTCGAATCTGCTCAACCGGTTCGATCGATTTTATTTGATTCCGATTGAGCGTAAAATTAGGTCAAGGTTGGTTTAATTTAATCTAATGTAATTTAAATATTCATAACTTTTAACTTAAGGATATTATATATTTTTACAATAATTAAGTAAGGTATAACCTACGTAATTTAATTTGCTGTTATTTATTTTCTATTTAATCACTTGCAAAATAACGTGTTTTCCTAATTAATTAAGCTACAAATAAATTTTAAATCCTAAGTACGTAGTTTATAATTATTAAGTACTTAATTAGTATAGCGTTTCTAAAATCATACGTATTAGTTTTACTAATTTGTGCGAGTCA
The DNA here is from genome assembly GCA_025461045.1 of Carex parvula. Taxonomy (NCBI): domain Eukaryota; kingdom Viridiplantae; phylum Streptophyta; class Magnoliopsida; order Poales; family Cyperaceae; genus Carex; species Carex parvula. The sequence continues at coordinate 96,113 of JAJGRW010005135.1, forward strand.
AATAATTTAATTATGAATTAACACATGATTATCTACTTATTCTACTTAGTAAAATTTTGTGTTCGTAATAATTCGAAAGCGTTAATATGTTGTTAATTAATTGTCCTTTATTAATTAACAACATATTTTATTTATAAAACGTTTACTTTATTTAAAGCTACATTTAATTTAATCTAATATGTGCTTAATATTTAAAAATCCTAACTACTCAACTTTTAATTAATTAAAAATCCTAATTAATCTACATGTGTTGAATTATTTTTATTTTGTAATAACTTATGAAGTGTCATATATTTAATTTGTTGAAGAAATATATTATATACCTGCGTTACACTACCTACTATTTGTGCTTATATGTCTTATAACATACATTAACATATTCAAATAAGCATATAACATATATTAGATAAGCATATAAGATAAATTGTACTATAACTATAATAAACAAGATATACTAATTATATCGATTGATAGTAATTATATGTTTAACATTACATTTGTTAATAACGTCTTCTTTTATCTAAGCATGCTTAACTAATGGTATCATTTTATCAAGTGTTTCATCATTTTTCTTAATCTCTAAATCAGTTGACTACACGGGTCCCAACTACGTTTGACTACATTTAAATACACGGGTCCCAATTATGTTTATCTTTTAATGTAGTGAAAGCCTCGGCCTAAGGCCTTAAGGCCCGTAATATGCATTTTTTTACTAAAATCTGTTAAGTCCGGAACTCCGAATTTATTTAGACTTTTACATATAGGCCCTACTGACAAGAGATAATTACCAAGGCTGCAGCACTCAACCCATTTAACCCCAGATTTAGCAAATATTTTAGGTCAGTCCCTGATCTATACCAGAAACGTACCAGAAACAGATTACCGACTAGTACAGGTTTTATTGGATCTGGGTATGAATATGCAAATCTAGAACACCGCATTTTAACTAGGTCCCATAGTTCCAATTAAACAAAAAGTTATAGAAATGATCAAGAGTAAATGTCCAAGCCTCACAACATCCAATTAGATCAGAAATTGAATAAATTTTTGCAATGATAGAAACGAGGAGATATCGGTTGGATCAGTAGGTGTAAATGAAAATCAATTAGCTAACCGTCACGACTCGAAAACTAAGTATCTCAAGTAAAGGCAAATTGACCACTCATTAATATGATCAAAACCCACACCGAGGCAAGAAAGGCACAAAGAGTTCAATTCTCTAACAATCAACGGAGGTAGCAACCACAGGAAAGTCAAATTCAAGCAGCATATTCGTTCAATACTCATTTCATAAAAACTACAATTTCAAGAGTCACGAAGGACTTAGACTGCATACACAAAATGCACACATGAACACAATCATCGATGAAATAGACAAACACAGATGAGGGCTCAGCCCACATTCAACCGAGAAAAGAAAACAACAAGGCATTTGATAATTTACCCGTATATGCTTCCAAGTCATGCTTCGGCGAGAGTTGGTCGGTACCAAGGCGGGCAAGGTCGGTTGTTGCCTTCACCACCTCTCTTCTTAACCGGTCACGAGCTACACGTGCGAGTGTACAACCAAGCACAGAAATTTCAGATTCGAATAGTGCTTCCAATATGCGAACCGGCGAAGGTCGGTACTAAGGTGACGATTGGTCGATGCCTTCTCCACCTTGCTCCTAACCGACCTCGAGTCTGCATTTCTTCTTACTCCCGAGCACCACCAAACTAAACGAGTTTACTGGTACATGAATTTCATTTGTTTTTGTATACTGGTAAAGAGAGAAGAGAAGAGAAAGAGAAGAGAGAAATGTAATTTGAATTTGTTATGTTTTCATTGCTTCGAGAAGAAGAGATTACAGACCATTAATAGGCGGATTACATTGTTGTGCTGTACTAAAAGTTAAATTATAATTTGAGCTGTAAATAAAACAAAACAACGGAATCTGATATTCTCTGGAAATGGAAGAATTAGTTGCAGGCCGATTGTCTCCCGTATGTGATGAAATGGAGAGATCGGTAACAGTGGGCTCGGTGGTCAGTGACCGAGATGGAGAGGGTAGGTTTCGCTGTCAGCGAGAGAGGAAGAGAGAGCGGGGCAACATTAGGGCTCGGGTTGCAAAAGGGAAGGGGGCTCCTTCGGCAGTGACACAGAGAGACAGAAAGGGGAAGGATAGTTAAAAAGGGGTCCAGCTTCATGATTCGTGCAAATGTTAAAATGGAGGGTTCAAAGAAATCATAAACTCCAAGATTCGTGCAATTGTTAAATCAAACGGTTGAAAGAATCATAATCATCGAGATGGTTATTTTAGTGAGCCCTTTGATCAATTCAAATAAAAATCGGGGATATAAAACAAAATTTCGTATTTTTAGAAATTTGGACGAAACTCTCGGTTAATTCATAATTTATTTGTTTACCTGTTTAGTTTTTAAATAAAATGGTCATTAAATATGATTGGTTTAAATTCGAAATTTGTAATTACACCACCTTAACAAAATTTTGGTAAATTTCCAATTGATTTAACGTATAAATCAACACAACCAATTTAACTTAATTAATTCTATTTATTTAAATAAATTTCGAAACTTGTTGAAATTAATATTTTTAGATATAAGCATTTCCAAATTAATAATCCGATTTACTAGTCAATTATATATAGAACAATTCATTCGGTTAGATATTTAATTGACCTAAGTTTTATTTAGTTGTAAAACTCGATCATTAGACTAATTAATTAAGTTTTAATTTTACGGGTTATAACACGTAATATTTTGAAATTTTTCGAATTCATTTAGTACAAAATGAAGCGGTCAAAATAATGATGAAAAATGAATGCATTACTAATTTACTATAACTTGTAAAATAACTTATAAAATTAAATTTTTTTTTTTACCGCTTGACTTTGTATTAATTGAATTCGAAAATTTTAATTTTTTGCATGTATACACATTACTTGTGAAGGAGTTGGATTTCAACATTTGGATTCGTCATTTGAAGCCAATCCAATAGTGAGCACAACACACGCTAGCTTTGCTCAAATTATTTTGATTTGTGTTCACCAAACCTCTTGGTAAGCACAACACACGCTAGTTTTGTTCAAATTACTTTTCATATTAAAAACATTTTCGCTGATAATTTAAGATTTTAAGCATTGTTATGGACTGTTAATTCAATTGAATACAAATATAATTCTTATATATTTTAATCACTAAATATTATTTTGATGATTTAGCTGCAAAGGTTGTTAATTACAAATGTAATATTAATTTGTTACATGTAACCTCATTACCTTAGGGAAAAAAAATTTCAAAAATATATATAAAATCGAACAATTATGGAAAATAAAAGGATATTTTTCCTCATTGGGTTTCATATTACAATTAAGGTATTTGTTCTATTGCAAAAATCTTAATCGAAAGTAAGCAATTTCAAATTGTGAGTCGATTAAAATCTTAATTTTTGAAACTTGAATAGCTAATATTAGCCGCTTAATGCAATTTATATTTTAATATTTTGTAGAAAACCAAATTTTATAAATTTTATGATATTTAATAAAAGGGAGAAGATTGTTACTATTGAACAATAAAAATTGCTTAAAAACAAAGATTTTGTACTATCCGGTGTGTAATTTGTGCTTATATAATATAACACCAAAAAGTATTAAATTAAAAGGTTTGTTAATTAGTGTACAAACTTACTGCAACAATACAGTTTTGGATGTCGAATCCTCAGTCAAAGTTTTGAGTATTAAATTTTAGACTACTCAATTATGTAGATTAAATCGAGAGTTTGAGAATTTTCTAAATTTTAAGTCCTAATAAAAACACAATTATAAGGCAAGAAACACATCTGACACTGTGTGCGCGGGCACAAACGCCATACGCTTCTACATACTCATCTTTTTTCTAAATAACCGATTTTCTTTTAATAGTGTCTTGATGCGGCCCCATCAAAATCTGTGCAGCCCGCACAAACTTCTAGTTATTTGTTAATAAAAAAAATATTTTGTGTGACCGTATCAAAAACTGTGCGGTAGCATCAAAATCCATGCAGCTACATCGCAACTCTCTGGTTACCAGCCAACTTAATCGAGGTATTGTGTGTGGCCACATCAAATTCCATGCAGACCGTAAATGATTTGGTCATTACCTAAATTATTCTACACATTTATAGACCACACCCTATTGAATATATAAATTGTCTAATATCTTATTTTCATTTTAAAATAATTAATTATGATAATCATATATGACATTATACAATTCATAATTATATTATATATGAGGAGGGTTAAAATGCACCCTCTTTTAGTGCTCCTAACATGCACCCTCCCTCATATCTTCATTTTCAAAGTTTAAATAGTCGATTCGAACCTTCCAACGTGTTCTTCATATTAAAATGTGTTTGGAGACCAAATTTTACATTTTTTGGAAATTTTTTACTATTTTTTCAGAATTTTTGAAAATCATCACTTTGCTGAATTTTTTATTATTGTTTAGTTTAATAAAAAATTCTGAAAAAATAGTAAAAAATTTCCAAAAAATGTAAAATTTGGTCTCCAAGCACATTTTAATATGAAGAACACGTTGGAATGTTCGAATTGACTATTTGAACTTTGAAAATGAAGATATGAGGGGAGGATGTACGTTAGGAGCACAAAAGGGAGGGTGCATTTTAACCCTCCTCATTATATATATATAATATATATATGCTCAACGTTAGATTATGATCTAACAGTATTTATTCTAGCTAGAAACCTAACTTTTTATGCATGTGTAACTCTAATTTGGTCATTTTTTATTCCACCATTTGAATATGCGGTTATCACCTAAACAGGCTAAATATTTTTCAATTCAAATCACATACACGCAGTAAACGCACAAAAGATAAATTGAATAACAATAAAAATTTAAGTTTCGAGTAAAATTAACTTAAACTACGTACATAATGTATCGAGTTTATATGCCTTAACTCTAAGAAAGCGAATTTAGTCTCTTATGAATTCACAAAATACAACAACTAAAACAAAAAAAATACAACATCTTAATTAACAAAATAAAACAACAGAAGAGAGAAAAATCCTAAACTCTCTCCATGTCTTCAAATTGCAAGTGTTGCACTTCCTCGTTGTGACCTTGAGGCTTCAATTGGATGATAACATTTGGGAAGGGACGGATTGAGAGGGTCGCTACTCTCTGAAGGCTCTGAGGGAGACGTGACCCGGAAGCAATTCTGAAACCTAGCCGCTACCACACATCCACCCCTTGTCCTCATCCCGCCTGATGTCTTAGAGTCGCATGGTCCGACTCAGATCTACTTTGCCACAATCTTCACTTTATGCTGCTACCGCTCCACTTTTCGCCTCCTAAATTCTAGACGACCACCCTAAAACCTAAATCCGCTTCTAAACCCTTACTTCGCCATTCTCTCTATCTTTAAATCGAGACCAAGATGCCTCATCTCGTCCTTCCTTTTACTGGCCAACTGTTGCAGTAGATAGCAAGAAAGTGAGAAAGGAGATCGGCGACCGCTTGAAGTCAGTTTGCTAGATATTGTGATGTTAAACGTTGTGTTGTTTGTGTTGTTAGATGATATAGATGACGTGTTAAGTTAGTAATCGATGTGTCATTTAGATTTGAATGTTACAGTAGATGTGGTAAGATGAATGTAGAGGGGGGGGGGGGGGCGGGTTTGAAAAAGTGGGAAAGTAATTAGAGAAGTTTGGAGAAGTGAAAAAGTGAAGAAGCTGCTAAGTCAAGCTATAATTATTCGTAACAGGTTTTCAGCGGCATGTAACTACACAATGCTTGTTGGTATAATGGCTATAACTTTGAGATTCACGTAAATGATTATAACATCCAAAAGATGACAGAGTGTATCAGAGAGGTCGAGTCTGTGGCAAAGCACTGCGTATGTTTTTTAATATGTCGAGATACTAATATTGGTTTGTAGTAATTTGTTTTTAGGGTTTCTAAGTAGAAATTATAATTAAAGGAGAATTAGAAAAAACAAATTTTATGAGAAAGCTTAATTGTATTTTTTGTCTTCATAATACATAGAGTACAATGATTTATTTATAACAATATAAAATCTGTAAAACAAGAAACTTATAAATAACTCCTCCTAAAAATACCTTACATACTAAATACTAAAAGAACTTCCTACTTAATATATATAGCCTGCCAAACATGAGTATGCTATTCAATCTAAATGTTTATATGAACTTTGATGCAGATTGGACGGTTTAGGTTAGACTTTGGATGAGACTTTGTCCAAAACCGTTTGGACAAAACCCCCACCCTGTAAATAAATGGTGATATAAGAGACATACACAACATTTTTTAATTAACTATTTAAAAGTAAATTCCTTTTGGATTTATAAAGTTGCAGTTAACAACTAAAACTAACTAAGCTAAAGCTAAAGAATCATTGGTTTATGCAATTACGTTAAAGCTTTTATTAGCATAATAGTTGTGTTAAAACTTTTAACTTTAAAATTTACTTTTCTATTAGAGAAAAATTTAAAATAATATTGATTTTAGTTTTAAATATTAAATAAATGCCGTTAATAATAATGTATGGTATTATTAATTATGCATCAGAGAAATTTTGAAAATAATATTGATGTACGTAGTTTGAAGTGTTACATATATAATTACCGTTAATTAGACTAGAATAATTTTCAGAATTAATGTTTGTTTTGGAGGTGATCATAAATCAATTTGTAGTACTATGTCTGCATTAGTGCGTCAGTCTTGGGTACATAGTTTTTTAGTAAAAATGATTAAATTTGGAGAATACTGAATACAACATCTCTTGCATTTCTGAATTATCTACTCCCAACTATTATTTTCATTTTCAACAAAATCACAGAAACTTAATTCATTCCAAAAATTTACCAACTGGCGTCAATATCTCTAACAATATATTACAAATAATAAGACTAATTCAAGGAGAAACTTTTATAAATTGTCTTATTTTTCAAAATTTTCAAACAAAATGCCTTTCTTCAAAATTATTAACAAAATATTTTTGTGGGCCCTCATTTCCCTCTGCCTCCCCTACCTATAAATGTAGAATTAATATTGGAGCAGTATTTATTGCTCATATAATGGACTCCTTATTTTGTTTGGGAGATGGGTCAAGAGATTATCATTTATTGATTTATTGCACATATCTATTTAATATATAAAAAATTATTCATACAGAACATATGTAAATGGGTTTGGTTTCATCCGAAAGTTGTACTAACTGGCCATGTCCCTGCATTTTTAAATAAATAAATATAATTTTAAAACATGAACAAATATAATAACTTGTATAAATGAAGGCTATTCAAGTTTTTTTATATGAATTGTTATTTTCGAGACGAAGGCCGAAATATAATTTTAAATTAAGTAAAGCTAGATTAAGATACTACTTATGGATAAACACACTTGGTTATGAAACAATAAAACAATAGAAGACTAATTAAGCATAACTTGTGGATAATTAAGCATAACCTAGGAAGGTCTTGGTCTTAATCCTAGACTGTGGAAACTGGTGAATTAAAATATAGGGCATTTAGACAAAATTTTTATTGATCCCACCTAAGAAAAAGTTTGTTTCATAGTATTAAGAATTTAAGATACTGAACTTATGTTTGATTGCGTAATAAAATTCATTGTTGAACATGTAAATGAATAGGAGATTGTATAATAAATTAACAAAAATTTATGGATGAGGAAAAGATTATGACAAAAATGGTAAATTATGGATAAGAAAAAAGATGATGAATTTTTTATTTATTTTGACAACCCAGGCCAGTACGAGAGCAGCTTGGGTCCAATGCCCATCGGATCCAAAGTGGGTTCGATGGGCTCTCGACCGTCCGATATGCTTTAAGATTCACGTCAGAACTTTCGCGTCTGCTTTAATTTACGTGCGCATGAATCTTGAAGCGTATCGGACGGTCAGAGAGCCCATCGAATCCACTTTGGATCCGATGGGCATCGGACCCAAGCTGCTCTCGGCCAGTACACGTCCAAGACGTCCTACTCCTACGAGGGCGTAAGGTAAAGTTGAAGAAAGGAAAAAAGTGCTGGGTACTGGGTAGTGAGTAGTTGTACTTGTACCGGAGTTTTGGGTTTAAATTATATAATTTTATCAAGTTTGGAGGGGTCTAACAAAAGTTTTGAGGAAAAAAGGGATACGAAAGGAAAGGCTAACAAAGAGAGGCAGACCTGCTCTGCCCTAAACGGCGAAATCACTTCTCCGTTATAGGACCCACTTCTCAGTCAATCATATGTTTACTCCAGTTTCATCTAATTCTTAACCATGATACACATTTCTGTAAGATATGTCCTCTCCAGTTCACAACCTCCCTGCACTTCTAGCCTTTACTGACCTTTGGGACCCACATTTCATAGAGGACGAACTTTACTGGAGGGCAACTGCACTTTACAACAGAGAGGCAGCTAGAGAAATCTCGATGACATAATCGGGTACACATTGAACAATGTAGATGTTGTCATGACACATGGGACACACAATCTCAATATTTCGTAATTATTGTACACCTCGTCCCTTTAGCCAGCCATCAGTGATTATCTCGCTAATTCTTTCAACCCTACCCGCCCCGTTTCTTCTCCGTGTGCACCATGTATGTAACAACCCATTTTCTCTTCATCTCTCTCCCCTCCCATATTAGACCACGCGAGAGGGAAAGAAAGAGAAAGGGAGAGAGAAAGAAAACAAAAGCTGTAAAAAGAAAAACGAATATAAATAAATAAAAAAATAAACAACAAAACAAACAAATCTCATCACACCACCCATAAAAACAAAACAAAAGAAACCTCTCTCTCTCTCTCTCTCTCTATTTCCCATCTTCTCTCCGCTCTCTGTTCTTCTCACACCGGCGATCCGTACGAGGGATCCGCTGCCACGGTTCCAATTCCACGATCGCGTCGCCGCCTTATTGGATGCTGCATCTGATTGATCAGATCCGATTTGGGAATAAATAGATCGATATATTAATATTTTTTCATTTGTGGAAGGAGACGAGATGCCCGGCATCTGGTCGAGGCATCGTGACGAGATCACAATCGATCGTCTACAAAAGGTAGACGTTATCGGTTCTTTTCTATTTAGATCCAATTTTTTAGAATTTTCTTTTTTAATATTATACATCGCTATGCTTTTTTGTCCAAGTTAGATTGAATTTTCTTGTTCTTTTTCATCTTTGTGACGTTTAGATGGGATTCGTAGGAGTTAAAATAATCTTGTTGTATGCACTTATATTTGCTGCACGATTATTTATTGATAAAACATCATTGGATGCAGAATTGAAGGTGATAATTTGGCATATATTACTGGATTAGGATTGGATTGATAGGTTCATGCCTTTGTGATGATAGGGCTTTTTATAGCTCATAAGATGGAAATTCATGATTAAGAAAATTACTGCAACATGTTCTTAGTTTTGTGAATTATAAGTTGTGAATGTATATTGAAAATGATTCAGGAGTAAGATAAATACTCGGATTAGTCTTGAATTGGATTGATTCATGAGCTGTATTTTGTATGTTTTTTTAATATATGTGTTTGTTTTTTCAGTTTGGATAAGTCAGTGCAACTTGGCTTATCTTTATCCTCAATCGGACATTAATATTTATTTTAAGTACGAAAAGTGCTTTTATTTCTGTACTTTTAGCTGGTGAAGTAAACAGAATTTACAATGGAAAAAGTATCTGTACATTTCGATTACAGCATCTTTTCTCCCATTGTAACGGTTGCCGGGCATATCTATGTTGTCTTATGATACTTTCTTGCTGTAAGCCTTGAAAGAAAACAAGGATCACAAAGAATTCATTTGGTTAAAATTTTATCCAAATTAAGGTGCCATGGGCATTTCTTGCTTTACCATTTCTTCACCTCAAGTAGTTTATTTTCTAACTGCCTTATCAGAAATTAATGTCATATATATTATTAATGATGATAGGATACCAGGACAAAATATTGGTTATATTCCAAATGTTTCTTTAATAAACATTCCTCTCGTTTGGTCTGCTCAAGAAACTAGAGAGGATCTTAATCATACATGCCTCTTATCCTAGGACAAAATGTACTGTGTTTCCATCAATAAATAATAGTCAAGATTGCTAACTTGTGCTGAATTTACCATTTTGCAGTTCTGGGGAGAATTGCCAATTCAGGCAAGGCGTAGCTTGTTGCGAATTGATAAGCAAGCCCTTTTTGAGCAAGCAAGAAAGAACCTATACTGCTCAAGGTGCAATGGATTACTTCTTGAGAGCTTCACCCAGATTGTAATGTATGGTAAGTCTCTGCAACAGCACCACGAGGGTAGCTTGGGGAATCCTCTTGATCTAGAGGATGAGGAGGCACAAGACCCTGCTGTGCACCCATGGGGAGGCCTTGCTGCTACCAAAGATGGATTGTTAACACTTCTAGAGTGCTTTATGAATTCTCGGTCTCTTAGACCTCTCCAGAATGTAAGTTACTCTGTTTAGACTTGATAGGAGAATACATATACGCTTTGAACAAATTTTCCATTTGAAGTCACTGTAGAGTGTTTTGTTAATGAACAGTCTCTTAAGCTTATTTGAAACAAGATCTTAACTGGTTACATGTATACTTATTTTGATCTTCTTTGATACATTCACCCTTTGTCAGGTTACTTTAATATGTGACTTTTAGTTGGCAAGTTTATCCTTTTTTTTAATACATGACGACTTTTGCCTCGCAGTTTGCCTTGCCCAGTAAATCAAACTTGAAACTTCTGTAATAGGTCTTATATTGTTTTCCCAAATGTTCTCGTCTTATTGAAGTTATCTTCTTGAAAATGAGATTTCTTTGAGCCAAGCTCTTCTTGTAAGCTGAAACCACGCACCAGTTAATTTAGTCTCCTAAAATCATGCACAACTTGCAGATTTTTAAAAATGGATAAATTTTTAGTTAATTAATGATCATTTCTGCAGGTGTTTGACAGTGCACGTGCAAGGGAGCGGGAGAGGGAGATGTTATACCCTGATGCATGTGGAGGGGAGGGGAGGGGTTGGATAAGTCAAGGTGGAGGTGGCAGTCTTAGTGGCTATGGCCGTGGACATGGTACCCGTGAGACATGTGCCCTGCACACAGCCAGACTGTCATGTGACACACTAATGGATTTCTGGTCAGCTCTAGGGGATGAGACTAGGGCTTCTCTATTACAGATGAAAGAGGAGGATTTCATCGAACGCCTAATGTATAGGTGACCATTGCTTTGTTACAATTAAAACAATTTCTTGTGTTTTCAAGCGCTGGAGATATATGAAACTAAATATGCACTATTATTTACCCAAGGAATATGGTATATGCTATTGTAAAAATGGTAATGGATGACTGCAAAGTGCAGAGGACAAAGAAAATAAGGACATGCATTGAGAGAGAGGTGATACTACATCGAAGGAAGGAGGAGAGTTAATGAAAGTGAAAAAGGCATTGATGGAACAAGCAATGCTTTTCTATTGTCTTTTTTAGCAATTCTTAACTAGTCCTTTCCAAGTGTCTCTCTGCAATTTTCTTCTAATGCTTTCTGCATTTATCAGGTTTGATAGCAAGAGATTTTGTAGAGATTGCAGAAGAAACGTAATCCGAGAATTCAAAGAGCTAAAGGAGCTAAAGCGTATGCGAAGGGAACCACGCTGTACGAGCTGGTTTTGTGGCCCTGATACTGCTTTTCATTACGAGGTTTTCTTTTTCTCCATCTGAACCCATGTTCATTTTGGAGCTTAATTCTATTTTCGACTAACAACAGAATAAACTATTTGAAAAAGCTGAAACTCAGCCTAATAATGTAAAATTGTTGTTTTGTGTCAGGTGTCAGATGACTGCGTGCAGGCGGACTGGCACGAGTTGTTCTCGGACGGGAAGTACCACCACTTTGATTGGGCTGTGGGAACGAGCGAAGGAAAGGGCGACATACTGGATTACCAGGATGTAGGCATGAACAGGAAGGTCCTACATACTGGTCTTGACCTGACTAGCGTTAGCACGTGCTACATTTCCTTGCGAGCTTGCAGACTGGATGGCCGTATCACTGAGTTGTGTGTCAAAGCACATGCCTTGAAGGGGCAGTTGTGTGTGCATCGGAGGCTCATTGTCGGGGATGGGTTTGTGAGCATCACCAAAGGAGAGAGCATGCGGCAGTTTTTTGAACATGCTGAGGAAGCCGAGGAAGAAGATGTAAGTCACAGATTTCGACCTATTTTTGAAACATAACGGTTTGCTGAATCCAGTGGCCATTTTTTCTAGTTTGGTCTCATCTAGAAGTTGTTGTTTATTTCTCTATTTATTTTGTTTATAAATGATTTTTTTTTTGGATTACTCAAGGTTTGTAGTATGTTATAAACAAGTTTGAGTAAAACCTTGCAATTTAATCAAATGAACTGAATATGTCAAGCTTGGATTAGTCAAGGGTTTGTTAATTCCTGTTTCATTTTGAGTGAAATTGAAACCCTTGATGCATGCAAATGCATCACCAGTACACATGCAAATTGAGGCATTTTGTGATGTGAAATGCGCAACACAAACCAAATAACATTGATTCTGACATTTGCTAATTCTTTCCTTCATTTATTTTATAAATTATTAACAGGAAGAGGATGCAATGGAGAGGGATGGGAGTGACATGGATGGGGATGGGTCCCATCCACAGAAGCATGCCAAAAGCCCTGAGCTTGCACGAGAGTTCCTTTTGGATGCCGCTACTGTCATTTTTAAAGAACAGGTTTAAATTGTGTCCAGATTTACTTTTAGTTTATTTCAATAAAAAAAGTTGCATATGCAGCAGCTTGCTTGGCTGTGTTCTAGATGGCAGTGCTAAGATTTAGCCTTTTTTCCTGGAAAAAAACCTTGGTTAAATTTCAACTTTAGCAGAAGGGTTCAGGAAGATGTATAACCAGCACATGTCATTAGTGTTTCTTTCATGTGTCTTTTTTGTGATCAAAATTCTTTAATTAAGCCTATCTCCATCAAGATTGTCTCTTTAAAAAAAAAATTTGATTTTTCTACTTCTGTTACAAGTGAAGATCCACTTGAATAAAGAACAATGACTGTTGTAATTATGATAACCTTGTAGCACCAATGATTTCATTTAACTTTAAGGCATTTTGTAGCACCATAATGTTCTGTGGTATTAGTTTTAAATAATTTTGCTTTCCTCAGGTAGAGAAGGCATTCAGGGAAGGTACTGCCCGGCAAAATGCACACAGTGTTTTTGTCTCTCTGGCTTTGAAGTTACTTGAAGACTGTGTCCATGTAGCTTGCAAAGAAATCATCACATTAGAAAAACAGGTATTGAAATGTGTGCTTAATCTCTGTTGCTCTTCTCTCTTAGTCTGCTGAAATCATAATGAAGACATTAAAAAGAAAAATGCCTGAGGTACAATCCGCATATCTAAGTATCCTATTTACCATGTAGAATTTAGGTGACTGTAATGGCCTTTGGAACCTAACTTTTTGGAGAATCTTAAGCATTAGTCATTTCATTTAACTAGTCTCTAATAGCTACTCCAGCCAAATACACTCAACAGAAATGAAAGACTAATTACCAATATTTCTAATGATATGGCTTCTCTCAATCACTTGTAGACAAAGCTTCTAGAAGAAGAGGAGAAAGAGAAGCGCGAGGAGGAGGAGCGCAAGGAGAGACGTCGGAACAAAGAGAGAGAAAAGAAGCTGAGGAGGAAAGAGAGGCTGAAAGGAAAAGAAAGCCGTGACAAGGAAACCGAAGTGGAAGTAGAATCAGAATCAAACCTCCTAGAGCCAAAATCTCCATGTGATGAAGAAGAAGTCTCTCCAGAGTCACAAAAACACTACAAATTCATTGAATCAACAGAAGAATCCGAATTGCCTCCGGAATGCTCTGAAATTGTACCCCATTCCACTGATACACAAGGGGAAGAAGGTGAGTCTAGCAGGGATCACTCTGAGTACCACCATTGTCAAATGGATGCCAATGAGTCGTTCATTCTAGAACAATCTAAATCAACCCGTAGGTGGCTCAAATACAGCAATGACCTAGGGAATAGAAATGCAGTGGCTAAGAAGAGTAACAGAAGCTCTGACTTGCCATACCGATCAAGGGGTCGGTACGATTACCACTCGTGCGGTTGTGGGGACCGCGGCCAGGATGGGGCATACCACCAACAGTCATACAAGCCGAGGCAGCCGTACTATCGAAGTGTTAAGTTTAGCCTTAGCGGGTACACGTCTGACAGTTTTCCTTTGCAGAAGGGTAGTGGTGTTGGTACTGGGGGTATGAGTAAAAAGGATCCAACTCTGAAGCAAGTATGGGAACCAATGGATTCAAGAAAGAAGATTCATACTAGCAGTACTACTAATGGTACTACAAACAACAAGGATTCCAATGCTGATTTACCTGACAAGGCTGATTGTGGTAGTAATGAGCACAAACAGGGTGAAGATGGAGGGGAATTTGAGGACACGAACCACAGAGAAGGTTGCAATTTGGAACACCAGGAGAGGCAGGACATGTGTACCGGGTACAATACCTCTAGTGGGTCCCCTGTTAACCATATCCACGATTTGGATAATTGTTCATCATGCCCAAGTGAAGGTGACTCGAGCATCAGCTCATCGAGTGGTCCCCACCATGAGTCATCTTCTTCCACATCAGATTCAGAGGATGCAAGCCAACAATCTGATGGCAGGGATAACTCCACATGTACTAGTGAAAAGAATGATAGCATTTTTCCTAAAGACCTGCCCAATGAATTAGGATCACAGTTGCCTTCAAAAATAGATAGCCCCGGCAAATGCGGTGTTCTCATGTCACCTCCAGAGAGAGAAAATGGTATTGGTTTGCGGGTAAGTCAAGTGACAAAGGATGGTGAAAATGAGACTAAGCATGTACACATGAGAAATGGTGTATTGCCTGCACACACGCAGCCTGTTCACGGGCCTGCTTTCTATCCGTCAGTTGGTATAGGGTATCATAACCAGCCTGTAACAAATTCTTGGGCAGGTCCCACGAATGGGTATCCGTTCTCTCAGCCAGGTCATTACTCATACCCTAATCATCACTTGGGGTATGGTATTCCGATGCAGTATGCAGCTCCAGTGGTACATCCTTTTCCTACAGCACACTCTTTTGGGTTGAACCAGCAAGCGCCAGTGTACAAACAATATGGGGCTAGAGACAATACAATGGTGAACCGTCCAGGTTTGGGCCCTTCAGGTGCAGATCCAGTAGGGAATAGGCGGGTTTTGCCGCCTCAAAATTCAAACCTGGAAAGGCGAGTTGTTACTCCTATGTCCCAGGTGTCCATGAGACCTAGCAGCAATTTAATGAAAAAAAATGATGAAGAGAAATGTCAAAATGAGGAGCCCTCACATTTTTCTCTCTTCCACTTTGGTGGGCCTATGGGATGCCGGGACCAGCTAAAGTTGAATGATGGAAAGAAAGGGGGCCTCCAGTGTGCAAGAGAGGATAGTGATGTGAAGGAATACAACTTGTTTTCTTCAAAAGGAGGGTCATTCTCTTTTTACTAAAGGCTCCAGGGTTGATTCCTGCTTTTTTCCTCTTGGATATGAATGATATGGAAAAAGATGCAAGGATTAATCATATGAACGATTGCAAAATTTTAGTATTACGCTTTGATTGGTTGCCGTGTCCCTTGGTTTGTGCTTTTAATCTGTTCGGATTGTGTAAAAGATAGAGAATGATATAGCTTGTCTTTACTTTCTTTTCCCTCTCAAATAAATTTGCTCATTTTCAACAAAGTTTTATATCTCTACCGTGCTAAACAATTCTCAAGTGGCAACTTATTTTTTCCTTTTATTTTAAAAAAATTTAGCAACTATTTGACTACTCATACTTTTGTCTTAAAAATAAAAAACTGGCTCAGTGAACATTCTTGAGATGTCAAAATTTCATCATGAAGTGTAGTTTTTCCTTATTTTGGCGATGTTACACTCGTTACTTTGCTGTAAATCAAGTCAAAGTTGTTTCATGTCATAAAACGCAAAAATCTAACATTTCTGTTTGATGCCAATCTGTTGTTTAATTTTTTTTCCTCATAAAAGACCCAGAGTAGTTGTCAAATGTTTTATTCTAATGTGTGACGTATAGTGCTTGAAAAATGTTGTTAAACTCCGACTTAACACAAGTACATAACAGTAGCAAATTCAAATTTTGAGAAGATTACCTCGATGATTCAATTGTTGTCCCTAACGGCATATAGAGAGATTGAATATGGGGAATTTTGAAATTTTAAATCCTATTTAGTTGGATATTCAATTATAAAAATAAATCTCGTGTGCTATCAAGTAGTTCTTGGCAGAACTTAAAATATCAAGTGCGTATAAAGGTAAATAAAAGAGTTAAAGACACTTTACACGAGATATGATTACAGAGTTCAACTTAATATGCATACATCTCCGGGGCTCCGCAATGCTCCGCAACCTTCGAGATGGCACACCTTTCTATATCCAATGAGAAAGGAGTACAAGGTGGAACCGGTAAGTCTAGTCACACGGTAATCAGTGAAATCGTGTTGCTTTAAATTTATAAACTCGGTTTGCTATCGAGTTAGATTACAAGCGCATAATCCTATCGAGTAGTATAAACGAGTGTCGATCCATAGGGAATAAGGTCTAAGGTCTTGAGCGATTAAACCACAATCTTTCGAAAGGCTAGACAAAATCTGAAATCAAAGAGTTGTTGTTGTGATCAATGTATTTGGCGAAAATTAAAAGTAAAATAAAGATAGAGATGCGAATTCTTAGAATTTTGGCACACCGTTGTTACTTCAATTTGCTTTGATTCTTACCTTATTTGATGTTAGTTTTCAGTTGTTGTATGAGAGCTTTTAATCCAATTTAGTGATTACCGCTTTCACAAATAACCACCTTATTAATCAAGAGATCCTGTTAAGGCTTGTCTTGACTAATGCAATGAGATCTATGACTAGCCCAAAGGGTCTCAACCTTCACTTGCCTAGGTTCCTCGTCTGATTTTTTTGGGTGTCCTCATGGTAAGGCACGACAATGCGACATTCGTCTGCGAATGTCGAGACTCCGATGTATACTTTTGTTGATCCAACTAATGGTATCCCCGGTTAGGTTTTCACACACTAGTCTAGTATTTTTATTCTCTCTTATCCCAATTCGATTAGCCTAATGATGACGATCTCTCATGTGTGGCCACCACATGATGGTCTAAGACTAATAAAACAAAATCAAGTAAGATAGAACATAAAGTGCAAAAGCAATCGAACAACAAAAGACTAAACAATGATCAAATAAAAATATATATCAAAGCATCATGAGTAACAAAGTTTACTGCCAACCCTAAGAATCTAAACTTAGCCGCGGTACAACATTTTTACAAAGAGATAAGAGAAAGATAAAACCATACACGAAGTACCCTCCTACTTAGTCTCTACACACTCCTCTCCTTTCATTTAATGAAATAATCTAACCAAAACTATAAAGATGTGTTTCTGTTCAGTTCAGAAGGCTTATATAGGAGTGGAGGGGGCGCCTGGAGATGAGTGGAGTCCAAGTTATCTGGTCTGGATACAGCTGGCGCAGTTATTCACCAAAGGGCGTCTCGGATACGGTCCGTATTGGCTAATACGGACTGTAATCCCACTGTGTCATTGAGAGAGTTAATGCGTATTTGGCCATCTTTGGTCCGTACTGAGGCTCTGGTCTGTATTGGTGACTATGGCCCTTACCAGAGCCTTAGTCGATGAGCTGTGTTTTTCCGATCGACCTGATTCTTGCTCCAAATGATGTAAAATAGCTCCAAAACATGTTTCCTGCACTAAAATATAAAGTAGAGCAACAGTAACATTTTTCATAGATTAATTAAACATAAAGGTGAGAAAGTAAGGTAAAACCTAAGCAAAACCCTACGTAATTCAGTATCATTTTGAGCTTAATCACACGGCCCAAAGAAGCGAGCACTAAAGGCTCTCGAGTACTAAAGGCTTTAGTATTTGAATAAACAAGAGATCTCACACAAATCATTCTAATTCTTATCAAGATTGATTATGGTGGAGTAGGCTTGAGATTGTTGTAAATATTTTGAAGTTTGATGCACAAACAACAATGGTGAAAAGTAGATCTGGCTGAAATTCGTATTTTTTAAATTGGAGGCGGTCAAAGATTATTGTGAAACCTAATTTTTTTTTCTATTTATAGAGAAAGAAACAAAATATAATAACTGGCATCAACCGTTGTGACGGTTGGTCAATCCTTGCAACGATTGGTTCCAATTGACTGGTTTCACTGCATTTAATACGAGCATTTATGGCAACAGTTATAATCGTTATAACGGCTGAATACAAAGATTGCTCTTTGGATATTTTGGAGCAAATTGCACTTTTGTATTTTAGAAAATTAATTAAACCGTTGTGCAACGTTTGATAACTGTTGTGCAACGTTTGATAACCGTTGTGCAACATTTGATAACCGTTGTGCAACATTATTCTCAAATACCTCAATCTCAAGTTTTTTTTTGTTTACCAATTTTACAGATTTGATATTACAATAGACTTGAACTTGTCTTATTGGTATATTTCTTGATTCATCTTTGATTCATCTAGCAATTTATAACATTTTAAACCTGCACAATATCGTAAGACAAAAAACTATAAAATTCAACAAATATATGTTTTGCAAATCTAATTAAATAGACTAAATAGATGATTGCTTACAACAACATCAATGTCATTTATAGAGTTCAACTTCTGCTAATATCTATTCAACAATTATTAATTAATAATCTGTATAATATTTATTTACATATTGGGATCTATTAAGAGTATTGACTTACTATTTTGCTCATGGCAGACTCCCTTATTTTTTATAATTAAAGGAGCATAACTCTATTTTTTAAGGAAGCTGATAACAATATCTGCACTAAAATTCCCGCATCATAACTATCTGGGGGACTATAACTACCTAGAGGGACCACAAAACTCCAGCACTGAAATTTTTTCTATAAGTTTTAATATTATCATTCTCAACTATTTAACCCTATATATGAAGTATTTATACCTATGAGGTAAACAGTTGTTACGTAAGTAATTGTCCCCCCAATCAAATCTCCCAAACGTCCCCGCACTATAAATACCTAAGGGGAGCACTCAAACTACATGGGGGGAGAGACCATACACGTTTCTAAAAGTATTAATATTGTCATAACTATCTGGGGGGGGCCGTAAAACTTGATAATTTTATACATATGACGCTGGATGACGTCTAAAAGTATTACTATCAAGTATTGCAAGTGTTTGTACCTATGCACTGAAGTATTTACACACACACACACACACACACACACACACACACACACATTACAAAGTTTAATCTTCAGGCTTTTGATCATATCAAGTTATACATTAAAGTATTAATATCTTATTTTTCAAGTATTTATATTTTATCATCCAAGTATTTATAACTATGAGGTCAACTATTTTTATCAGAGATGAGAGATCGCCAAAGTCAAATGTCTGAAAGTATTAATATCAAGTATTGCAAGTATATATACCTATGAGATCAACTATTTTTGTTAGAGGAAGGTTGACGCGAAGACGATTGGGGAAGGTTGATGCGGGGTCCCCACTACTTCATTAGAGGAAGGTTGACATGGGGACGATTGGGAGACTGGTGGGGGATGATCATATCAAGTTACGCATGCAAGTATTAATATCTTATTTTTGAAAGTATTAATATCTTATTTTCTAAGTATTTATACCTTTGAAGGTTGACGCGGTGACGAGTGCAGAGACTGAAAAATGGGGGATCATATAATTGTTGTCCGTAACGACACCTAGAGGGGGTGAATATGGTGACTTAAAGAACCTTAGACGTTTTTCGTGATGGTAAGTAAAACAAACAAACAACCGCAATCAATCAACAATGTAAAGTAAATATATAGGGTAAGAGAGATTGACATACGAGATGTTAACGGAGTTCGGCTTACAATGACTACATCTCCGGGGCAACGCAACCTCGTCGGCGCGCCTTTCCTATTACCCAATGAAGAAAATGATACAACTCGTGACACGTGAGCCCAAACAAAGGTGGTAAGTCACGAACAACTCGTGTACAAGATTGAGCCTAGAAGCTCGAGTTGGAGAGTCCTACGCAGAGATCGTCACAAAACTATGGATATATGTGAGCATAAACGCTCGAGCTGGTAAGCCCTTAATGCCCTACAAACGGGAAGTCACACGGCTATAAGAAGGGAACACTAAAGTAGATCTCCACACTATATATAGAACAACGAACCAACACTCTAACTAAATCTAGAAGTAGATTAGTTAAGTGGATTTGAGATTATCAAATGAGTATTGAAGTTTTAGCTCTATCAAAGATGGAAGCTCTCAAGAACACAGAATAAATGCTTTTTGAAATTTAGAGGTGGTTAGCTTAAATCTGAAGTAGAGTATTAACTCAGTTTATAGAGGGAGCTTTAGATCTAGGTAACGATAATTTTCTGTTCGAACGGATAGTTCAAATATAATTGAAATTATGGTTTTCGCCTTTTTGAACTATATACTAATCGTTCAGTACGTTTATGTCCATACAGAACGGATAATATATTTCATCCCAATTATGTGTAACCTGTGTAGCGTACATTACAGTTAGCATCCGTTCGGAACGGAGACAATCTGGGAAGTCCCTAGATGCTACGGAACATTCTGTTCTGAACGATTGCTAACCGGAACAATTATTCTGTGCTGAAACGCTTCATTATCCGTCCGGTACCATTCAATACATTAAGTACTGAACGGTTTGTCCGTGCCGAACGGATAGTTCCAGAAATCAACAATCTCTAAGATTTATATGTCAATATAAAACCGTAAGATGTAATCTATTATTTTCCTTTAAATGCACATAAATAATTATCACTTTTCTATTTTTATTTTGTATGAAATAAGTTTAAAAAATTCAAGTCCTTAATTTATTCACATCGGTGTAATTTTACAATCTCTTGATACTATTCTAAAGAAAATCAAAATATCATTATCTTTTACGTCTGCATAAATAAAATGATATGGATCTTATCTAATAGTTTTATTTTTACATTTAATTTAACTTTTAAATTATTTTAGTTCTAAAAATAAAAATACATAGAGATACCTAAACAGAGATATTTGAACTCTCCTCTTTCTTTTATACCCCTTGATCAAGTAATCAACCGCCTCATGCTGAATGGCCACACCGCACCCATTGCCTCAAGTTTGATACACTCACCAGTCAACTAAAAAGAACTTGCCTGTGATATTTCTTTTTATTTTTAGTTTTACATTTTTTCTTTTACAACCGTTGTAAATAAGACGTTGGTACTTACAAATTATGTTTTATCCATGAAATTTATAGGCTATATATCTTCTATTCAGAAAAAAAAACATCCTTAATCTATTTAAGCGCTACACAGTAGAATAAGAACTTTAGGCTTCATTTATTCCGCCAAACGTGATTTAATTAAGCCGGATTAAAATAAAATAAGCTGACTTTTAAGTTAGCCTAACTTGACCTAAACTAACCTATCTCTCTATGTGATTTAATTTTATTGACTATGAAACCTAATTTTTCGTTATTTTTATTATTTTCAATCACTTTTTAAGAAATGTAAAATAAGCAATTAATTTTGTTTCCATTTAAGCATAATTATAAAATCACTTTATTAATTATAAAATCAACGTTTTTTTTAAATAGCTTAACCTTTTAAATTAACAAAATATGCAATCTAAAAAAAATTAAATAAAAATATTTTTTGAAATTGTACTACAAATAAATAATTTTTTTGTTCAGCAACCCAAAATATTTTTAATTTGTACGTAACTCATTTTCTTATACAATTTCTCTCAATAAAAAAAATACAAAGAATAGTTTTATTGTTGATATTACAAATTTTGTAAGACAAAATAATTTGTAATATGAAATTATGCCTTAAACCACTAAATTCTTATCAAACAAGAAATAATTGAAGTCTTAAGGTATAACTTTAGACATCAACCAAACATGAATAATTTAGATCGGTCCAAATTAGAATAACAAAGTTAGATCTCATTAGCTTTAGTCCACAACCAAACACCACCTTAAAGTTTTATTAATTAAGTGATGTGAATTACCTTTAGCTGGTGCGAAAACATAAAATTTTCTCAAGTAAAACTTGAGGAGCAGCAAGAATAGCTATTCAGTTTAATAAACAAAAACGGTATAACACATCCGTTGCTATGAAGTTAGGATTTCCTAAAAAATATCATAAATGAAAGCTGGATTTTTTTTTTCTTTCAAAATACGAGGCTCTATCATCTCAATTCTCAAGTAAATTGAGACCTATCTAAACTTTAAAAGTTTTTGACTTGAACATTGTTCTTAGCAAATCATGGGTTTTGGGCTGGCACTGGGGTCAGATATCCATTTTGGGTTCCTCTAGTCAAAATGTATTCTATAACATTTTACTTATGATTGTAGAATTGAAGTATGTTATATTCTATAGCGACTATAATAATTGTATAATACTAAGGTAAAACCCTGAAACTAAGCCAGAAAAATATTCCTTCAAGAACTTGAAGACAATAATTAAGAAAAAAAGAACACTAGTTTAAATTAAGTTCAAAGCAATTGATGAAAGGACTACAATTTGCTTCTAGTAAAACGCTCCAACTGCACTCAGTAGCACACAAGAACCAACAAAACATGCTAGTCCAAAAAATTAACTTAATTAAAGCATTTCAACATAAGAAAACCCGCAAAACTTACAAATTCCAAAAAAAAGTTTTCTTTTGAACCCTGCAAATAAAACATCTCATTCATCCATATGATTTCGGATTGTATCGGGTTCCTGGTTCTAATCACCATAACCTTTCCTTGCGAAAAAGTTAGGAACAGAAGGTATTCACGTATGACATGTACCGATAGGCATGACTGATATTATTTCTGGGTTTTCTATGAGGCCATAGGAAAATTTGCCTGACTAAGAACACTGCAGAGAGGAGCAAAGAAAAAGTACAGAAAACAATCAAAGTAGCCTGAGGACCGCGACATAGAATGTTGGTTCATCGACGAATTCAATAAGCTCGAACCCATTTGTAGATGCAACCTTTTTCAGTGTTTCGAATTCAGGTAAATCAGAGGTTACCCTGTCTGGAAATTGTTGTCTGTGAATCTCAATTGTTTCTCTTCCCTGCTCAAAGAAAATCACTACTCTTGATCCTTGAAAAAAAATATCAAAAATCAACCAATAGTAGTAGAGTAATAGGTTAATTAAAATAAAAATATTTGGGTAATTAATTGTACCTGAAGAACAAAGAGAGGCATGGGAGCGCAACAGTTGTCCAAGTGAAACCCCCATTCCAGGAAAATAACACACAAAAACCGCATCAAAGGGAGCGAATTTGGTGGGGACAGTTGTGACGCCACCTTGAAAGCATCTCACTTCATCACGCAACTCTTTAACATTAGAAAGCATGACAAGGGATTCGTGGTAGGCGACCACGTGCTGGGGCATGGAAGCATCAATGAGTTGGTCTACAAAGCTCGGGGTGGGAAGCGCCACTAGAACTCGGGAGGAGGGGGGCAAAGAGGCTGAAGAGATCACCCGCGCCATTTTGTCATCTGCTTTCTTAACCTCAACAAACGACCAATCGCGCTCGTTCAGGTCTTCATGTGTCACTAGTACAGAGGGAGAGGGAGAGGGAGAGGGAGAGGAGGAGAGAGAAGGGGGGGCACAGTAGAGTTCAAAAGGGGGTTTCAGGTGACGGCGCTTCAAGGAGAGACAAAAGGGTTTAAAGTCGAGGGTTTTCGTTTTCGTTTTCGTTTTGTAGGGGTAGGGGTAGGGGACAGAGAAGAGAGATGGGATTGGGAGGAGAGAAACAGCCATGGCTGGGATGGGCTGCCGTATTGAGATTTCAAAGAGAGAATTCAGAGATGGACAGCGCTCATGTTATCATCTATCTGAACTGAGTGTTCTTAAGTTTATCAATTCCTTCGTGAACTTATCGGATTAATTTCAAATGACAAATTTAAATTATTAAAACCGATATATCTTACGAGTAGTGATGTATCTACATATAAAATTTTTAAATATTATAATTAACTTAATATATAATCAAGCAGTCTAAATTAGAAAACTTATAAATTAATTTTAATGCATTCATCTTTTAAATATTTTTTTTACAAATTGACTCTAAACAAAATAAATTTGAAACTTCAAATTTTTTATATGTAGATCGGTTTCAAAAATTTGAATTTGTCGTTCGAAACCAATTTGATATATTTTAGAGTTAAGTTCACAAAAGGATTAATAAACTTAAGAACACCCTAGTTCTACTCTAAGTACTTATACCTATATACTTTTGGTATGTTTAGATGTACCAAGAACAGAGACTATTCAGGTACGTTTGGATGACCTAAGAATAGAGCTAATTTTGGATTAGCTCTACTATTCTCAAATCTTGGTGATCCAAACACAAAATAACAAATTGGGTTAGCTCAAGAATAACTTTATTCTACTAACCCATAGAAATGGGGAGTTAGCAACAATAGAGCTAGTGGAGTTAGTGATATTAATAAAATATTTGATTCCTCTCAATTAGAGTTAGTTTAAATATTAAATTAGTATTAAATAAATATAATATTAGATTAAATTAGTATTAAATAAAGTATTACTATAAATATTAAATGTAATATAATATTAATTTAAAATATAGTATTAAATAAATATAATATCAAATTAGATTAATATTAAATAAAATGTTAGATTAAATATCATATTGTAGTCATTAAATATGAAATAGAATATAATATTAGTTTAAATATTATATTAGTAGTAAATAAATGTAATATCAGATTAGATTAGTATTAAATAAATATTAGATTAAATATAATATAATATTATTTTAAATATTAAATGTAATATAATATTAGTTTAAATATTAAATGTATTAGTTTAAATGTTATAATTATTAGTTTCAATATTAGATTAGTATTAAATATAATATTAGGTTAAATTAGTATTAAATAAAATATAATATCAAATTAGATTAATATTAAATAAAATGTTAGATTAAAGATAATATTATATTAATTCCAAAATTGAATGTAATATAATATTAGTGTAAATGTTAAGTGTTGAATGTAATATAATATTAGTTTAAATTTTAAATGTAATATAATATTACTTTAAATATTAGATTAGTATTAAATAAAATTAGATTAGTATTAAATAAAATTAGATTAATTATAATATAATATATGTTTAAATATTAAATATAATATTATATTAATTTAAATGTAATATATGTTATTTTTATGTTAGTATTAAATATAATATTAGTTTAAATGTAATATAATATTAGTTTAAATATTAGATTAGTTTAATTATTATTTTATTCATTCCTTCCATCGTTATTCCAATTATACAATCCAAATGACAATTTTACTAATCCGAATAGTCCAAAGTTAGCGCTATTCTCAAACCACTTGGGTTAGCACTATTCTTAACCAATAATTCAAAAATCGTTATTTTTGCACTAATCCTTGTACGATCCAAACGTACCTCGAGATCAAATAGGGCTATTCGGAATAGCAATATGCACACAAACAATATTTTTGCTATTCAGAATAGGTAGAACAACTGCTATTCTCTATTCCTTGTAAATGTTGGAATAGCTATTATTCGAAAGTGTGAAGAGAGAGAAAAATATTTCCTTTCGAATTCTCGCTAACACAGTTCCAAAATGACAAAGTTGACGTCACTTCTGTCATTTCCACGTTGTGATGACAATTCGTTTGAGACCTCACTTGCCTATCTTTCATCTTAATTGACACCTTGTTAACACTATTTTTTTCGGTTACAGCTATTCACTATTCCAAATGTATAATCCAAACAATATTTTTACTAATCCGTATAACGCCTTTTTCACACTAATATGAAAATCACCTTTTTTTTTTCTATATTCTTATCTACTAATCCCAAATTTCACTATTTTAGCTATTTTAGCTCCCATTCAAACATAGTCTAATACTTAAGCTTTCAAGTATTTATACATAACAAGTCTTTATACATAACATATCAAAAAGAAAAAAAAGGAAAACAAATATAACTAAAAAGTACTTTAATATGGATCTCATTTGAAAGAGAAAATCGAGTATAAAGATTCGTAGTTTTAGACTCGCAAGTTTTTTCATAGAGATTGAATGGAGAAAAACAAACCCTCATCTAAAAACGTATAAAAGATGAATGAGTATGAGAGAAAGGAGTAAATAATTTCTTATTTGATATGGGAGATAGAAATGAAGCTAAAAAAATGGGCGTAGACAAAATAAGTTTAAAAAAAAATAATAGACTTCAGCACGTCCCAAACTCTACTCCGCGTGTACAGATTTTGTTTGGTTTAGTGAGATATTGAACAATTTGGGAAGATAATTTAGACAAGAAGAGAGAAAATCACAAGAGAGAAGATAAGAAAATTTCATATATTAATCAAGTCTAAAGAAAAAGATGACATGCCATCTCTTCTTATAATACATCCATTATAATAAATAACTTAAAAAAACTAAAAGTCCAACTTAGAAACTAACACCACATAATGAACTTAAACATTCTAACCAACTCTTGGAAACTCTAACATAATTAAAAGTGACATAGAAAATATAAATAGTCAAATCTAGAAAATAGTAACATAATAAAGTTTTCTAGAAAACACAACATTATTAAATATTGTAATTAATCATCATAGAAAATGATAAATTAGTGGGACCCGTGGAAACAGCTCTTTCTTGGAACTTGTGCCTAGACATGCAATAAGATTGAAGAACAATTAACCCGTACGAGTCTAAGTTTGAGTGCGATTCCGAGTTTGAGTCCAAGCCGAAATTTCGATTTTCGTCACCGAATAAAAAAAATTGAAAGTGAGGATACTAGATTGTTTCTCATAATTCTATTAGGCTTTGAACTAGATGAGTCATCCTCAATATATTGAGAAGCCATTTAATTTTTTATCGGGGTGAAGACTAAAGATCTTGAATGATTAATCCAAAAGAACAAAAATAAACAATAAAAAAACATATTTATTTTATTCGAGTTTGTTTCAAATCCGACGCACCATTTGTACAATTAAAAATTTCATATACTATCGGATCCAATTAGTTCGATTACAGATTTTTTAAATACTTGTACATTTGTAAGTAATGAATGTTGCATGTAAAAATAATTCATAGTTTTACATAAAAAGTATCAAATTCGTAAGCACATATTTTAATTAAGTGATTGAAACAATAATTTGTGTTGGCTTTCGGTGAAGAACGGGGGGCAGAAAAAAAAACTTTATTACACTTCTTCCGCATCGACAAGGGATGAAAACAGATAGTGTGTGTCTATATATATTATCCGATTAGATATGAATATTTATATTTTCGATTTTTATAGATATGAATATTCGGTATTTGAATATTTGGAGATATATAAAAGAATATTGTTATAGTTTGAACCAAGGTTCTAAATAGCGTTTATAGCGTCGTAGCGGGAAGGCTAAAAAAAAAGCTATAGCGAATAGCGTCGCTATAGCGGAAGCTATTCCAAATAGCGTTTTTTTTTTTTACATTTCGTATATTCAATATTTGTACCAGATATCAACATTATCTAAAGTCTCATAGAATAATAAATAACACCAAAGTAATTAAGAAATTATAATATTCATATTGAACCAGTACAAAGTTCAAATTGCGGTTCAAAATATCCATAGTAATATCATAAACTATCGATTTTTCCTATTAAAAATATCTTAAGCATCATGATTCATGACATAATTTTTTTTTTCTATTCAAATTTTATTTTCGATTTGGACTTTTTTTCTATTCAAATTTCAATTTCTATTCCCAATTTCAAATTGATTTATCTGTAGCAAGTAGCAACAAATTCAATTTCGGTTTGAGATTTTTTTTATCTTTATTTAAAACCCATATAAATTGCTTTAAAAAAAAAACTCATATTGTATAGCGCAAATAGCGCGAATAGCGGACCGCTATAGCGCTGTAGCGGTCGCTATAGCGGCCGTAGCGCAAATAGCGCATTTTGATGTCATAGCGTAGCGTTTGGGGTCCAAAAACGCTATAGCGGCGCTATAGCGCCACTATAGCGCGCTATTTAGAACACTGGTTTGAACTCAGGCCTCGGAGATATCACCCAGTCGATATCTGAGACTATCAGACTGCTGTTTTGAGAGTCGCAACACCGGTCCGGCTGTTCCGTCCTGCCCGTTTCACCTCTTCTCGTCTGTTTGGTCTACCTCGTCTTGCTCTATTCGAGTGGATGATTTCGGTTAAAGATTCTACCACTTGTTGTCTGTTCGTCTGTCTCGACTCTCTCTGGGTTCGACTGAGAGTATGAATTCGTTCGATTAGTATCTACTATACCTATATGTGAATAAGATACGCACTTTTATGGTTGATGCCGATAATGAGAATGCAAAGAGTTGTCTCCTTCCTCTTCTCTTTCTTCTTTCTTTTTCTTTCCCTTCTTCTTTCTTCTCTTTGAGTGGTAACTATTTTGGTCTAGTTAATTCAGTTTCTAATCCGGTTTGATTCAGTGGTTTCTAGTAGAAACTATCCCGGTTTGGTTTGATTTAATGTCATCTTCTTCTTCCTCTCAAGTGGTGATTGTCCCGGCCCGGTTTGATTCAGTGTCTTCCGACTGTGCATTCCTCTGGGCGGCGTTGATTTTGGAAAAAAAAAAGACATTTCGTCCTCAAGGAAGGGTTCGATACGGCGTACTCCGCCAGTCATGCAACTCGAAAAAATTATTGTTGTGTCTACATTACCAGAAAAGAAAATCGGAAGGCCCATCTACTAGTTAATCGGGCGCGAATAGACCAATTGACGTAATTTCAAATAATTTTGCGGACAAAATGCGACTTCTTATTGGCTGCGGGAGTTAATTAAAACTTGTGCAAGAAACACAATTGGTAGGTTTTGATAGTTCCTCCACATCAGTCGGGATAACCAAACCTCTTCATGCCCTTTTATGTGTTAGGTTAGTTCTGTAAATTTAAAGGCTAATAGCAAAACTGCTGATTTTGTCAGTTTAGGTAGCTGAATGGTGGTCTTTTATGTTTAGCATGTTGCTTATTTTTGTAATACTGGTCTTTGAGCTCACTTTTATCCAAAAAAAATAAAAAAATGAGGAATATCAATATGTGAAATTAAGGCAATTACTTAATTTTACTATTAAGTTTTATGATCTTGTATTTGGGCTTGTACATATATTGTTACTTTCCTTTCTTTTCACTAAGCTCTTTTTATTAGTTTAATAAAAACATTAAGTAGGCTACTGTTCTGGCTAAAAAAAACATAAAGTCACGCTTCAATCAAATTAATACTCAATACAGTTAGAATTAACAACTGTAAAAACATATTAATGCTTTATTTATCTAGAGCGGCTGTTTCAATTACCCTGGACTAGAACAGAACATGTAGCACATCATTTATGAGCTGGCAAAACATTTATATCTTAATTTGTGATTAGATTATATATATAGAGAGAGAGAGAGAGAGAGAGTGGCTAATATCAAAACGTTTGTTCCTAGCCTCCGGTGCAACCAAGTTGTTTTCGGATTTTCAAAGTCCAAACGGTCGATCCGAACCGTTCAACATGTTCTATATATTGAAATGTGCTTGGAGACTAAATTTTACATTTTTTGGAATTTTTTTACTATTTATTAAGCCACTTTGAAAATTGTTGATCACATGGTCCAGAATTTAGTTGCACTGTTTTTACTGTTCACCCGGATCAGCAATTTTCTAAGTGGCTTAATAAATAGTAAAAAAATTCCAAAAAATGTAAAAGTTAGTCTCCAAGCACATTTCAATATAGAGAACATGTTGAACGGTTTGGATCGATCGTTGGACTTTGAAAACCCGAAAACAACTTGGTTGCACCGGGAGCTAGGAACAAACGTTTTGATATTAGCCACTCTATATATATATAGTAGAGGGCTCAAATGCCCCAATGCTTCATGCCCCATTCGTGCCCCAACATCTATATCTTCAAATGCAAAGTTCAAACAGATAATCCGAACCGATCAACATGATATCCATGTTAAAATATGATTGGAGACCAAATTTTATATTTTAACATGGATATCATGTTGATCGGTTCGGATTATCTGTTTGAACTTTGCATTTGAAGATATAGATGTTGGGGCACGAATGGGGCATGAAGCATTGGGGCATTGGAGCCCTCCTCATATATAATATATATATATATATATATATATATATATATATAAGAGTTGGGCTATGGTGCATTGCAATGTATAGCCCCTCTTATATATTGGACTATAAACTGTTGGATTTGAAATTCAAACAGTCGATCTAAATGGCTCAACATGTTATCATATTAAAATGTGCTTGGAGATCAAATTTTATATTTTTTGGAAATTTTTTACTATTATTTTTAGAATTTTTGAAAATTATTTTTTTTTGAAATTTCTGGACCATAGAAAAACATTGATTTTCAATTCTATAAAAATAGCAAACAATTTCAAAAAAATGTAAAATTTGGTTTCCAAGCACATTTTAGTATGGATATTAAATTGAATCGTTTGGATCGATTGTTTGAAAATCAAAACCAATAATTTATAGTCCAATATACAAGAGAGACTATACATTACAATGCACTATAGCCCAACTATATATATATATATATGAGGAGGGTTCCAATACCTCATGTTTTTCATACCTCATAATGCCTCATATTTAATATCTTCGTTTTCAAAGCCTAAATTGTCAATCCGAACCACTCAACATGATATCCATAAAATTTGATCTGGAAGCACATTATATTGTGGAGATCATGTTGAACGGTTTGGATCGACGATTTGAAATTTGAAAATGTAGAAAATGGTTGTGGTAACTTTGTTGTAACTCAAAATTGTGGTAACTAGATCCCTCCTCATATATATATATATATATATATAGAGAGAGAGAGAGAGAGAGAGAGATCGGCTATTGTGCTTCGCGAAGTAAATGGGGGGTTTACTTTGTGCCATATTTTTATTTTTAAAAATTCAAACAACCGATCCTAACCTTCAACATGTTCTAAATATTGAAATGTGCTTGGAGACTAAATTTTACATTTTTGGAATTTTTTTACTATTTATTAAGCCACTTTGAAAATCGCTGATCCACTGTGAACAGTAAAAAACAGTAAAATTTTCTGGACCACCGGATCAGTGATTTTCAAAGTGGCTTAATAAATAGTAAAAAAGTTCCAAAAAATGTAAAATTTAGTCTCCAAGCACATTTCAATATTTAAAACATGTTGAACGGTACAGATCGGTTGTTTGGATTTTCCAAAATGAAAATATGGCCCGAAGTAAACCCCCACCCCCCCCCCCCCCCCCCATTTACTTCGCGAAGCACAATAGCCCATCTCATATAGGGTAGAACTAGGGTGTTCCTAAGTTCACCAAGCTCCTTTGTGAACTCAACTCTAAAACCTATTGGATTGGTTTCAAACGACGAATCAAACCATAGAAATCCTTCTACCTTATGGGTGATGCGTCTACATGTGAAAATTTTAAACTTTCGAATTAATTTAGTATAAAGTCAAGTGGTCAAAATTAGAAGGTTTATAAATTAATTTTAATGCATTCATTTTTTGAACGCCATTTGACCACTTGACTCTATGCAAAACTTGTTTAAAATTTTAAAATTTTCACATGTAGATGCATCACTCGTAAGATAGAAGGATTTGAACGATTTGGATTCATCGTTTGAAGTTAATCCGATAGATTTTAGAGTTGAGTTCACAAAGGAATTTGGTGAACTTAGGAACACCCTAGTTCTACTATATATATATATGAGGAGGGATCCACTTGTAACATTTGAAAGTTACAAAATCTTACAACAATTTAGTTTTGCGATTTTTAAAGTCTAAACAGTCGATCCAAACCGTTCAACATGTAATCTATACTAAAATGTGTTTGAAGATCAAATTTTACATTTTTTTGAATTTTTTTATTATTAAGTATTTACAAAACTGCTGTTTTTCAATGGTCCAGAATTATCTAAAAGTATCAATTTTGTAAAATACTTAATAAATAGTAAGAAATTCAAAAAAATTTAAAATTTGATCTTCAAGCACATTTTAGTACAGATTACATGTTGAACGGTTTGGATCGACTGTTTAGACTTTAAAAATCGCAAAAATAAATTGTTGTAAGATGTTGTAACTTTCAAATATTGTAAGTGGATCTCTCCTCTCTATCTCTTTATATATATATATATATATATATATATATATATATATATATATATATATATATATAGGGGCTGGCTACTATGCTTATAACTCATTTTTGAGTTTCCAATGTTCAAATGGTCGATCCGACCGTTCATCTTGTTCTCCATATTAATATGTGCTTGGAGACTAAATTTTATATTTTTCTGAATTTTTTTACTATTTATTAAGCCACTTTGAAATTGCTGATCTTGATAAACAGTAAAAACAGTGTTTCCAAATTCTGGACCATATGATCAGCAATTTTCAAAGTGGCTTAATAAATAGTAAAAAAATTCAGAAAAATGTAAAATTTGGTCTCCAAGCACATATTAATATGGAGTACAAGATGAACGGTCGGATCGACCATTTGAACATTGGAAACGCAAAAATGCTTATTTAAGCATATGTGGGCATATGCTTATATAAGCATAATAGCCAAGCACTATATATATATATATATATATATATATATATATATATATATATATATATATATATATAAGCGCGTTTATTGATCAGTTTATTTTATTACGTCCATATTCTTATCTGCAAGAACAAAAGAAAACATAAACAAAGATATATATGATATGGTTGATCACCCTCTGATATGATATGTTTATAAAACTTAATTATCAGAGAAGTGTTGGATTTCCTGGTTCATATGTAAAACTTGAGCCATTTGGAAACAGCGGATCGAACGAAAGAGTTTTCAGAGGAAGCGCAGTCTTCCCCCCTAGATTCTGGTGAACATGATTATAAATGAGTGTAATCTTTGGCTGCAGTACTGTTAACAAGTTGTTTCATTTCATTTTTAGTTTTACTGGTATTGTCACATTCTAGTTTTCAAACACTTGGAGAATTATCTTAATTGAAGTGAAATGCATTTCAATATAGCAATATGGATTTCCTAGTATATTTATGAACCTTTGCATTTCTGTAATTTGAAATTAATACACTACCAATATATATATGAGGAGGGATCCACTTACAACAAATTTGAGTTACAACAAAGTTACAACATTCATTTTTTTCATTTTCAAAGTCCAAATCGTCGATCCAACCGTTCAACATGATCATCTAAATAAAATGTACTTGCAGATCAAATTTTATATTTTTTTGAATTTTTTTACTATTTATTAAGTATTTTACAAAAAATAGCCATACTTAGACCATTGAATTTTGTACCCATCTTAATAAATAGTAAAAAAATTCAAAAAAATATAAAATTTGATCTGCAAGTACATTTTATTTAGATGATCATGTTGAACGGTTGGATCAACGATTTGGACTTTGAAAATGAAAAAAATGAATGTTGTAACTTTGTTGTAACTCAAATTTGTTGTAAGTGGATCCCTCCTCTATATATATATATATATATAAATTATATAAATTTTATTAATTAAGGTTTGATCATAAATATATAAAGTGCGTTAATTCAGATTTGTTTGTGAGTTTTCTTAAGTTGGAATTTTGTTTTATAAAATATGTAAATTACTTTTACTAGGAGTACTAAATAAAGAAGTTACAAGGAAAAGATAAAAATTCAGCATGACATCTAACATGGGCTCTTGGGCTTTTATTTAAAATCTGAAAAGAGAAAATAAATTGTTGGGCTTATATAAATTATAAAATAAGATTAATTTGCTTAGACTTTTCACATAGATATATAAACGGTGGAAACATTCCACATATTTTATTATTTTCCATTTTAATAGGAAACCGCTTAGGCACAAATATTGTCAAGTGGAGAACAGCTCATTCTTATTTTTTCTCGGTTCTCGTTCAATCCGCCTATTCACCTACCTCACTTGCGATTCTCCCTTGATAATATCTATTTCCCACTTGTTGCATTGATTGAATTTTTGGAGTACATTAATTAATTGAAATTTTGGAGAAGTTGTCAAGAAATTGAAAATGGTTCTAGCACGGGTAAAGCAGGAGAAAGAAATGTAGTGGTGTGTGCTGCTCCTTGACACTTGATCTTGACTCATGGTACTCTTTATTTCTTTTGTTCTTTGTCTTTCCTAGAATTATGCTTGGCTGCCATTAATGGTGCATTATGTTCTGTTGTGAGTCACACACTTGAATTGGTGAATGTTGTGAGTTAATATAAGGCTTATTGTGAAGAAATTTTTAAAGAGTTTTGAGTTTGAAATTAATCTAGTTTTTGGGCAAATTTGCGAAATATGAAACAAAGTTTACAGAGTACTTCATGCTAACTCCTCTGATAGGTCAAGTAAATTATTTTATTTTCAAGCAACCTGATTGGAGAAAGAAAGAAATGAATAATTACTTTGCCCAAAAGCTGATTTTATTCATATTAAGACTTTTGTATGATGTGTCTCCAAAATTAGTAAAACTCTGACTAAAAGTAATCAAGAGGGACTATGTGATGTATCGTAATTGATCTCTTGTTCGTTCTTAGCCTCACATAGGAATTCTGCAAGCTCTGTGGGTTGTAGTAACTAAAGTCTTACTAATTCGACATAGACGTAGATCTTATCTGGCTGGATTAAGAAGATTGTCAAACATGTACACATTTGAAGCGAGGCATTGATCACATCATCACGATGTTATTAAGGTGCGGGTTTCGAGTTATTCTCAGATTCCTCTAACTTATTTTATTGTTGTTGTTTGCTTGTCAATTCTCTTGCTTGTTGCTGTTGCTTGGTTGTTTGTTTAGTTGCTAATTTGTTGTATTGTTGATGTTTGCTTGGTTGCTTGCTTCGTTGCATGATTGGTAATTAGTTGTAGTTTAAGTTCTTGAATGTTCTTTTGAAGTGCATAGCATGAATGAGTGAGTTGTCACAAGGAGCATGCACATATATTCTAGAATTGAATTGTGACAAAACTTGAAGAGTTTAGTGGCAAAATAAGATTTTAGTATACACTAGTGTTATATTTTAGAATAAAGCAAAAAGATGCATGATCCATATCTTTCATAGCAAAAGTTTGAAAATGAAGTATGATGTTCAAATTTAGAATTTGGTTTTGAATATGACATGATTTGCATCAAGTGTTTGAGTTGCATTGCATATGCATAGATGATATAGAACATGAGTTGAACTAGAACTTTTGCATGATATATTTGCATGCATGATACTTAGCATGATATGAACTAATTACTTGCATTAAATGAACCTTCAATAGAAATGTGAATATGACTTGCATTCATAGAACACATTGACTTGCTTGTATATGGAATGTCTTGTATGTACTTTGATGGGAATTGAAGAATGAAATCCGAGGGTCATGTAGGCGCCATATTCAGGTAGCGCATAGCAAGAGCTGTGTAGGCGCCATATTCGGGTAGCGCATAGCAAGAGCTGTGTAGGCGCCATATTCGGGTAGCGCATAGCGTCAGCTGTGTAGGCGCCATATTCGGGTAGCGCATAGCGAGAGCTGTGTAGGCGCCATATTAGGGTAGCGCATAGCAAGAGCTATGTAGGCGCCATATTCGGGTAGCACATGACCGGATTTATGCTTGGTGCAAGAACTTGTAACGCATGATAAACAAAGGAAAATATTGAGAATTGCTCTACTTGAACAATAGTGCGAATGTTGAATTTATTTAGTTTTTCTTCTTGACTTGATTGTGGTGTTACTTTTTATAATTGTGTTCAATATATAGCTAATTGATCCATGGGCTTATAGATTGCATAATTGAATTCTTCAATAAATTTCTTATTTGCATCACATGTGAGTATATAGAAGACATGAGTTGAACCATGCTGGTAGTTGATATGCATGGCATGTATATATATAGTTTCTAAAACTGGTGCATGACATCATAGGAAATAATTTGGCCGAAATAGGAGTTCGATGTAGATGAATCATTTGCGTGATATGAATACATAGCTTATCTCATGAACATATGACATGGATACATTAAGTTCCACATGAGGCATGAACATAATATCTGAAATTAAAGTATGGTTGATTTTAAAGCATTTCAAACATGAGTTATAGTTGAGTTATGCATTGTAAATTTTCTGTTTGATTGTTATCGTCTTATAGATTGAGTATATAAAGTTCAGGGTTGCTGATTTTTGTTATCATAAATGAGTATTCCATAAAGTAAAGTTCTATTATTTTCGTTGATTGATTATAGTTGAAGCTGGTTCAATGGAATCTTACATTATTAATTTTAGTGTATATTTTTGGTGCTCGGTGCTATTTTAGTTTCAGTTGGTCGGATCCGAGAATAACTCGACTGGAACTAAATACCGCACTGAGAGATTTTCAATCTCTCATCTTTCCACTTTGTGGGTTCCAGGTACAAAACACAAGATAAGGAAATACGATTTCGAACTTGAAGACTGTGGGACTTGCAACGAAAAAAAAAGTAAGTTATGTATTTGGTAATGTATATGTATATATGTGATTCTGTAAAATGATAGAAATCGCCTTGCGCTGATGAGCGCGGCGAGTTGTCGGCCCCGTTATCGGGGTGTGACAGGTATGATGTAAATAGGTGAGTGAGAAAAGCAGAGCATGATATATGCTCTCTGATTTGTATGATAAACACTGTAAGCGCGCGTTTGTGCATATCGTTAAATGCAATACCACCTAATAACTTCATTTAAAAAAAAAGAAGATAAAATTTAATTATTACCTTGAAGCAAAAAGCATGATAGGGAATTAATATAATTGTTGTGAACTAATTCTTATGCATATGTGGTAACTAGATTAAAACATGGAGCGAAATTTGATTGATGAAACTAACTATTGACTACATTATGCATTATATATTTTTGCAGAGCACTAGAGAATCTTAATTGATAGATTTATTTATGCATAACCATATCTCAATTTATAAATCTTAGATTTGCCATGATCCTTTAGTGAACTTATAATCTAAAATTCTAAATTATCTTGGTCTATAGCCATGATCTTCCATAAAAACACAATCACCGTTCATCACTGAAAGTCTTTAGATTTTCAAGTAATCCCTCTTAAGTCTGATGGAGAGACCAAGAGAGGCAGCAGCGACAACGCTCTGTTCTGCACAAGGAAAGACACTCAATTTGCAAGTTCTTGCCGAAAACCTCTTCTCCAATCACTCAAGACCAATCTCTGTTATTTTAGAGAGAGAGATGGAGAGACGCAAAAGAGAGAGAGAGAGGGGGGGTTGGAAGAGAGAGAGAGAGCGATCCCTTCATTTGAATAGCCGCCTCCGTATATACAGAGTTGATCTGTAGCCTATTTTCCTTATTGGATCCTTAATGGGTCTAAATCTATAACTTGCCTATATTTGAGTATTCCTTATTTACAGAACATTGCCATATTTAATTGTGTTCCCCATAAACCAATAGCATAATTGTATTATTTTCAAACTTTATATAATTTAGATCATCACTAAATCATAAAATTATTAATACACATTCTACACATTAAAAGCCCCACTTCTTATGACACATATTGAATCCGATAAATAATACTTAATTTGATCACTTCATAACAGGTCTAATTAGATATTTGACAGTCTATTATATAATATATATTTATATCACATATAAGCCCATATATGTTGTAATTAATTGAAAATTACTAGTTAATTACATCAATTAGATCGATGGTGAAAATTTCTCAACTTCCGAAGTGAAGTTCCCTCTCATACATATTGTACCAGAACAGAGATGGATCATTTAAAAGATACATACATAGTATTTTAACGGTCGAATCGGACACAAGGACTCGTACGTGCATAAACCAATTTTCATCTCACAACATAGTACCTGCGACTTAATTTATGAACCTCTCTCCATACCTCAGATTTCCAACAGTTTCAGTCACACTCAACAAAGATCATAATATTAGATTACAGGGATATAAATAGAAAAAGAATTAAACAAGTAATTAATTAGCTATTGACTTTTCTTTAATGCTGGCGCTTCTGTGTGCTGGCACTCATCTCGCCTGAACTGC
This sequence comes from Carex parvula, assembly GCA_025461045.1. Taxonomy (NCBI): domain Eukaryota; kingdom Viridiplantae; phylum Streptophyta; class Magnoliopsida; order Poales; family Cyperaceae; genus Carex; species Carex parvula. The sequence goes on from JAJGRW010005135.1 coordinate 134,341, forward strand.
TCGACTCAGACAGATTAAGTCCATACTCGCTGGTGTTGGTATAATCGTTTGTGTACTCAGTGCTGTCAAGTGCGACCTTTCTTAACCGGTTAATGTTCGAGGTGTATGAGCCTGAGTCGTAGTCTGAACTCGAGCTGAAAAACATGCTCTGACCGGGCTTAACCCCTTCGTTCAAGTCTTCTAGTGACACATCTCCCTCCAATGCACGAACAATCTAACAAAAAATTTGGGATAAAAAAACCACAGGTTAATTATGATATAGCATGTCTGTACGATTTGATTTTTTTCTGTGAACTTATGAAATCAACGTGTGTTCAATACAGAATTAAAAGTTGTCTCTTTAAGCTGGGTCTGAATTGGAAATCCCAAATCAACTTAATTTATTGTCTAGTTCCACCATGAAATACAGCGCTTCGATATATTTTACTTTTAAAAGGTGAAAATTCTGGCAAATATATTCTACAAAATCATTCAATAACCCCATTATAAGTTCCCTATTTTCAGTGTTGGAAAGATTGGCTAGTACATTTCAACAAAATAGTGTCCTCTACTGCCACTTGGCGCACAAAAATTAAATACAGATCTGCACAACTTGACACACATAACACTCATCGAGAAATTAACCATACCTGACTCATCTTGGGACGACGACGAGCTGAGTGGCGAACGCAAGCAGCAGCAGACGCAATCATCCGCTGCATCTCGACTGTGTTGAAGTTGTTTTCCAGCTTGGAATCCACCAGCTCATCAAACTTCTCTTCTGATACTGCATTTATCATCAAGGGCCTCGCCTGTACATAAAAAAATTCATAAACTGTACATGTTAAAGTTGAACAAAGTAATCTTCTACAAATGATATAAAACGATATGTAAAATCGTAGGAATGTGGCGCAATTTAACATAATCATATATAAACTAACCCAATCAACCAAGCTATCTTCCATCCTAGAGAGATCCACTGGTTTACGGCCAGTGATCAACTCAAGAAGCACGACACCAAAGGAGAACACATCAGATTTCTCTGTCAGCTTCCCGCTCGACGCATACTCTGGGGCCAAATACCTATAATCCAAACAGAAACAAAACAATATGAATGCTCAGTGAGGACTAACATAGTTATATAAGAAATTATATTGGAGAGTTACAGTAAGAACAGAGCTATTAATTGGTTCTACTTCTACATACCCAAAAGTTCCCATGATTCGGGTCGAGACATGGGTGTTTGTATCCTCAGTAAACTTTGCAAGTCCAAAATCTGCAACCTGAATCAAATTGTGTATCGGAAGAAATCAGTTAGCTTACCATACAGACATATGGACATATGGTCAGATACATAGATCATAATAGGTTGCTTGTTGGCAATTTCCCTATTTGTAAAACCAAGCATTGATTCATACAATAACATGAAATTAAGCTTTAATTAACCCTAAATTGTGCAATCACCCTAAATTACGTTTCTTTGTAGATAGACCTGATTACCTTCATTTGTGCATTTAAACGGAAACACTCAATAAATTAAGAACAAAATATCGAAGACATAGCATGTATATTTTAATTAATTTAAGTTTAAGATTGCAATAAATAACTATTTTAACACTACTTAAATATGACATACGTACCTTAGCTTCAAAGTTCTGTTCCAAGAGAATATTAGCAGTTTTAATATCTCGGTGGATAATGCGAGGATGGCCTGAGAAATTATGAACAAGATCATAATTAAGTTTTGTGAATCTGTTCTTTGACTTGAGAAATATATTTCTTCCAATAACAAAGGAAAACCAAACTAAAAAAACGAAGAGGAAGAACTGTAGATTTGCAATCTTTTTCAAGAAGCCGCTTAAATATAAATTTTAACTACTTCATCAGATGAAAATATCATTAGCAATGTGTAATTTTTATGTAATTTTGAAATGCTTGTGCTTGATGATGTAAATTGTACATAAGAAATGCAAACAAGTGAAAGTGTTATAGAACTAACAATCTTCATGAAGGTAAGCAAGCCCTTTAGCAGAGCCTAGTGCAATTTTGAGTCTTGTCGAAAAGTCCATTGTAGGTACATCTTTCCCTGCAGATTGCAAAAATTAATATATATATATATTAACACAATTTATTGTGATACCTCCTCAACTAAATCCAGTACAGATAATGAGTGATTCATGGCTCCTAGCCACAATTACTATTTCATATTATGTTTTATGAGGTGGAAACTAAACAATACTGTAGATGGTCAACAGAAAATTAGGTACCCATGATAAATATTATACCAAGCATATTAATTAGAACCATTTATGCCACATTTTTACCCTTGCACACTTCACAGCAATTAGAAATATAGAATTAAATCAGTACTGACTGACCATGCAGATGGTATTCAAGGGTGTTGTTGGTGACGAATTCGTAGACAAGCATGCGTTGAGCTCCAGCCATGCAGTAACCAACAAGAGATACAAGGTGGCGGTGATGAACCCGACTAATGATGTCAACCTCCGCTTGGAACTCCCTCTCACCTTGACCGCTTCCTGCCTTCAACTGCTTTATTGCTACATCCTTCCCGTTTGGCAACACCCCCTTGTACACGTACCCGAACCCTCCCTGCCCTATCATGTTTCCTTGAGAGAACCCATTTGTCGCAGCAGACAGCTCTTCATATGAAAACGCGCTCTTTGACGCGAATGCGAGGGCTACAGATGGAGAAGGTGGCGGTAGTGGCGGTCCCTGTGGACCCGACGAGCTCAGGTCACTACTCATATTCCCTTGTGGTGGTGTTGGTGGAAACGGTGCGTGACCCCATCCAGCGCCAGGTGGTGGTGGGAGCGTTCCAGGTGGTGGGCCCTTCATTGGGTCACCTAACCCGGGGCTTGGTTGCCATTTTGTTGGAAGACCTCCCCCATTGTAGTATCCATTATAGTTGTCCATCCTCTTCTTCTTGTTCTTCCTGCAACAACAAACCCAAAGAGCCATAGCTAACAAAAGCAGCACCACCCCTGCACCCAATACTGCCCCGACTACAATCGCTGCACTTGCACTATCGCTCGAACTATTATTGCTTGATGAGGAACTTGAGCTACTGCTCTTGTGTGAAATTGGTGGTGGAGGTGAGCGTGTAGTCATGGATGATCTTCCAGGTGGCGGCGGGGCAGGTGATTGATCTGGATTAGACGGCGATGCCGTCGGGGATTTTGACTGACCTGCTGGTGGAGGTGGCGATGTTGTTGTTGGTGTTCCTGGTGTTGGTTCTGGTTGTGTGGTTGCTGGGGGTGGTGGGGATGCTGATGTCACTGGTGGTGTGCCCGTAGTAGGAGGAGAGGTTGATGTGTTTGGTGGAGGCGGTGAGGTGCCAGTTTGAGACTGTGGAGGGGTGGTGGTGACCGGGGGAGGAGATGCAGGTGGAGGGGATAAAACTGGTGATGGCGTCGTAGCTTGGGGGGGTGTTGCGGAATTAGTGGGTGGAGGTGCAGATGCTGAGTCGGGTGGTGTTGGTGTTGGTGTGGTTGTATTATTAGCATTATTAGTTGAAGGAGCGGGTGGAGATGCAGATGCAGATGCGGTGGTGTTTTGCTCGCTACTCGGAGGCGTAGCCATCTCTTAATTAAATTGATTTTCGAGAGTGGAGCTCTGAAGGAGAGACTCCACCCCCTTTGTGATTGCTTGCTTAGCCTCTATGCACTCTACGTACAACACATAATCATCATAATTAATTAATTACTCAAAAAATAAATTAATTAAGGATTTATTATCAGGATTTTACATGCACTAGCTGCTGACATTACATTTTTAATTAGATGAAAAACGAGCTGCATCATATATAACAACATTAGAACGAAACATTAATTATATACAAGACAAGATTAATTCACTATCTGATCGGATCAAAACATATATACAAGGCACATGCATCCTTCTTTATATTGGAAAAAAAAGGAAGAGATGATTTGGATTTCCAATATATATTCTTGAGTTTTGATTGACAGAAATGAGCTCGAGAAGATCAAAGATGATATTGATTTGAAAAGAAATTAAGAGGAAGAAGTGAAGACATGCATGAGAAATTATAAAAGTAGGTAGATAGGCTTACCAAGCAAGAGACAGAGCTCATGCAACAAAATGGCATCCCGCTCCTCGATCAAAAATCATGAGACGAAAAAAATATGGAGAGATCGAGAGCGGAGAGAGAGAAAGATCAAAACAGAGAGAGATAGAGAGAGATAGGTAATTTGTTTTGAAGTTACAGTCTGTATGAATTAACGAGAGGTTCCAAAGATGGAGAGATGGCCAGAAATGTAGGCATCAGCCTTGGATGCGCTGTTTCTGTTACGTTTCTCCAACAAATCACCTCCATCCATCGACCCATCGCTCTATTAATTTCTCTCATCTCTTATTCAAAATTTAATTCCTATTTTAAACATTAAGGGTCTACTCCTAGAGTTCAATATTTAATGATGAAACCATGAATGTCTTATTATGTTGCATTTAAACATTGACGCGCGCATATCTGTATTATTTTTTTTTTAGCAAAACTAGGGTGTGATGTGCTCACCAAGAGGGGTTGGTGAGCACACCTCCAAAAGACTATTAGATTGACTTCGAATTACGAATCCAAATCGTTGAAATTCATGTACTTCGTGAGTGATGCATATACATGCAAAAATTTTAAAGTTTCGAATTTATTTAGTACATGGTCAAGCGGTCAAAACAATGAACATTTTATAAGTTATTTTTTAAATTGTTTTATGTATTCATTTTTCATCATTGTTTTGACCGCTTGATCATGTACTAAATGAATTCGAAACTTTAAAAATTTTGCATGTACATGCATCACTCACGAAGTACATGAATTTCAACAGTTTGGATTCGTTGTTTGAAGTCAATCCAATAGCCTTATGAAGGTGTGCTCACCAACTCCTCTTGGTGAGCACATTACACCCTAGTTTTGCTCTCTTTTTTTTCCTTAAAATGGCCGTAGGCCACGACAACAATGTAATTGAGGGGACTAATTTATAACCCAACTGATCATACACATGCAACTAAACATGATGGTACAATCGTACAGTCCTATATATTCCAACTTAATTTCCACATAATTAATGAATAAGAAACTTGTTAATCATAAGTTATTTGATGTTGTTATTTATATCCACAAGTTATTTTCATGAACCAATTAATTAATACTTCCATATATATGTCATTGTGTTACCTCGCAAATGATTTTATTCTAGTAGTGTTTTCATGCAAGATTATACGGGCAAAACTCTAACATAACATATATACCCCATTGTCCAGAATTTTCCATCCAAAAAGTATCATCCAATTTCATTAATTATATATTATGTCTATGATTTTTTTTCCGAAATTTAGAAAATTTTACTAGAAAATAAGCCTCTCGTCGACATATGTATGTTCACACTAAATTTATGAAAAAAATCCCAACACTTAATTAACAAACGTGCAAAAATAAATGAAAAAAAATAAGAGAAGAAACCTATTGATATATAACACACATTTACATTAATTTAGCTGAGCTAGCTGTTTGTTTAATCTTATCGATATATATAGTTACGCCATTCTAGCTAGCTAGATCCGTTTCTCATATCAATACTCATAGATCTTTTGCGCGTTTCCCCATGAATTCGGCCTCTCTCTCTCTCTCTCTCTCTCTCTTTTAAAAAGCTTGAGCGGCTGTCTAAGTACTGCATTAGAAATATAAATAGTGTTTACAACGTCAAAGTTAACTTATGAAAATTAAACTCTGTTGTAAAAACTATTTATATTTCTATCTCTCTCTTTAAAATGTTGGCAGTAGCTGCCAAATTAAACGCTCTCTCTCTATCTCTCCTGGTTAGAGGTGTCAATGAGTAAAATTATTTTCATACCCATATCCATTAAGAATTGATCTTACTCTACTCTATATTTACTTGTCGTATGTTGAGAATTATGAGACTATTTTTTTCTGAGGAGAAACAGAATTTATGAATGCTTTTCTATTATTTTCACTGTATTGTTACAAGGTTCCTAAGTTCTATATATATACACAACAGATTCTAACGGCTATTTATTGTACCGTTGGTACTGTACAGTACAGTGTTCCTATTCTATTTTAATTGATCAATGATGAGTGGCTGAGATCAATCCCCTCTTATTATCTTTTATTTTCAACACTCTCCCTCAAGCTAGGAAGGTATATATCATACAATCCTAGCTTGCTAATGATAGTCTCGAAATGCGTCGGGTCTAAGCCTTTGGTAAAAACATCCGCTAGTTGTTCTTTGCTACATACGAACGGTGTCTCTATTTCTTTGGCTTGGACCTTTTCTCTAACAAAGTGGCAATCCACTTCTATGTGCTTCGTCCTCTCATGAAACACTGGATTCGATGCGATATGACGAGCGGAATTATTATCGCAATACATCTTCATAGGTTGATCATTTTTAATGCCCATGTCTCTAAGTAGTTGTTTAATCCATATTAACTCGCTTGCGGTAGATGCCATAGCCCGATACTCCGCTTCCGCACTTGATCGAGCCACGACATTTTGCTTTTTGCTTTTCCATGTGACTAGATTCCCGCCTACAAATGTACAAAAGCCGGTGGTGGATTTTCTATCATAGCTACCGGCCCAATCTGCATCGGAATAGCCACATATTTCGTTAGAATTATTGTTCATCATTTTTATGCCTTTTCCGGGATTCTTTTTTAAATACCTCAATATTCTATTTATGGCTTCCAAATGGGGTGTTCTTGGAGAGTGCATAAACTTACTAATTTGGCTTACCGAGAAAGAAATATCCGGACGGGTTACCGTGAGATAAATTAATTTTTCTACAAGTCTTTGAAATTGGCCTATGTCTTCTAAGGGTTCACCATCCTCGATATTTAATTTATATTTGGTGTCAATTGGTGTAGAGGCCGGTTTACATTCTATTTTACCGGTTTCCTTTAGCAATTCTAAAGTATATTTTCGTTGTGAAATAAAAAGACCCTTATTTGAAAAAGCTACTTCAACTCCTAAAAAATATTTTAAGTATCCTAGGTCTTTAATATCAAATTTATCTTTTAATTGAGATTTAATCTTTTTAATCTCCTCAAAATTGTTTCCGGTAATAATTAGGTCATCTACATATACCAATACAATAGTTATATTTTCTCCCTCGCTTTTGGTAAATAAGGAGTGGTCGGCACTACTAATTTTAAAATTACACAAAAGTAAATAAGAGCTAAGTTTGCCATACCATGCTCGAGGCGATTGCTTCAATCCGTAGATTGATTTATTTAACCTACAAACTATATTAGAGATATTTTCCATTTTATGGCCCGGTGGTAATGTCATATACACCTCTTCTTCAAGTGTTCCTTGAAGAAAAGCATTTTTTACATCCATTTGGTATAGATTCCAACTATTGTTTACCGCAATAGAAAATAAAATTCTAACGGTATTCATTTTCGCCACCGGTGCAAATGTTTCATTGTAGTCTATACCATAGGTTTGAGTGTACCCTTTGGCCACTAATCGTGCTTTATACCGTTCGAGGGAACCATCACTTTTGAGTTTGGTTTTGTATATCCATTTACATCCAACGGGTTTTTTATTTTTTGGTAATGGAACGATTACCCAAGTATTATTTTTTTCAAGAGCCTTTAATTCTTCTTTCATGGCCTTGCACCATACCGGGTTGGTTATAGCATCTTTATAATTACTTGGCTCAATTTCTTTGTCAATAGAGGTGAGAAATGCATGATACTTAGGTGAAATATTTTGATATGATATAAAGTCTTGTATAGGGTATTGAACCGTATAAGTTACAAAGTCTCTAAGTTTGGTAGATGGTTGACGAACTCTAATTGATCTTCGTACCATAGTGTTCTCTTCTTCCTCATTATTATCATTAATATTATCATTATTGTCATTCTCATGATTATTATCAATATTATTATTTATTTCCTCCTCATCATTATTCGGCTCAATTTCATAATTCACATTGGGTATGAAATCTAGATCATATAAATAAGGTACTATAGGCCTTACAAGATTGTTCTTATGTGTTTCTTTAGTAATTTCATTTGGTTTAAAATATGGTTCATCTTCACAAAATATTACATCTCTAGATATAAAAACTTTTTTATTAATTGGATCATAACATTTATAACCCTTTTTTGAAGATGAATATCCTAAAAAAATAGCTTTTGTTGACATATAGTCAAATTTGTCCTTCCTTCTAATATGAACAAAACATACACAACCAAAAATTCTCAAATAATCTAGATTCTTTTTTTGTTGATAAAGAATTTCGGTTGGACTTTTATTTTTTAAAATAACACTAGGTAGCCTATTAATTAGATGAGTAGCACAAAGGATTGCATCCGACCAATATATATTTGGAACATTGTTTTGAAATAATAATGCACGTGTCATTTCTAATAAATGCCTATTTTTTCTTTCCGACACTCCATTTTGTTCGGGAGTGTTTATGCATGTTGTTTGGTGTATAATTCCCTTTTCTTTAAAAAGAGTTGCAAAATTTTTATTTATAAACTCCGTTCCGTTATCCGATCTAAAAACTTTGAGTTTAGTATTGAATTGAGTCTCTATAAGACATAGAAATTCGCGAAAACAATTAAATACTTCATCTTTGAATTTAAGTAAATACAACCATATAGCTTTAGAAAAGTCATCAATAAATATAACAAAATATCTAAATCCATTATAAGAAATAATTGGGGCCGGACCCCATACATCGGAGTGTACTAGATCAAACGGAGCTTCACTTTTGCTATTAGAAAGTGAAAAAGGAAGTCTCGTTTGTTTTGCCATTTTACAAACATCACAATTAGTACAATCATTTTTTGAAATGTCTAAGATGCAATTTAAAATCTTGTCGGAAGGATGCCCAAGTCGTTTGTGCCATCTATCATAATTAATTGAGCTTGCCGAAGCACAAAAGTTTAATTCTTGTAAATTCAAAAGATAGTGCCCATTTTCGAGAAAACCTTCACCAATCTTCTCCCCGGTTACCCGGTCCTGAAATACAACATTTTTACAAGAGAAGATTGCTTCACAATTAAATTCTTGAGTTAATTTTCTTACGGAGAGTAGGTTAATAGGAAAAGACTTTAAAAATAACACATCATTAATTTTTTTATTACATAAATTAATTTCGCCTACACAATTTATTTTTTCTTTCATACCATTGGCAACTATCACATATTGGTTATTTTTTGGCAATTTGAGATTGGTAAGAAATTTTTCATTTCCAAACATGTGGTCAGTTGCACCGCTATCAATAATTATTTGGTCGATTAAATTAAAATTCTTAGGGTAAGAAACAGTACCACATGAGCTTTGATTTTGAGTTTGATTGGAAATCAGCACAGAGAGCTGTTGGAGTAGCTGTTGCATTTGATCAGCTGAAACTGACCCGTTTGACCCGCCAGCGAAAAACCCCTCACTGTTTCGATTTGCACTTGGTTCGGTTGAACCAGATGAGTGAAGTTTAGGTCCGGTTTGAGAGACATAACCCCCACGCGAAAAGGTCTCCCTTTCTTTCTCCTTTTTTTTCTCCTCATTTCCGTCGGCTCCCTTCTTTGGTTCTGCCTCCTTCCACCATTTGGGTCTGAGGTGTGGATGAAGGAAGAAGCACCTCTCGGTTTTATGGCCATCCTTCTTGCAATAAGTGCATCTCTCACCCTTTTGATTTTGTCGATTTGGTTGAGATTGAAAGCTAGGGTTTCGGACGGCATGGCCGTGAGGCTCAGGGTTTCGAACGGCATGGCTATGGGGCTCGTGTCCTTCGCCATGGCTGGCTTGTGGACCCCCCATAGCCTCCCGTAAGGAGTCTTCTCGTTGGATTTGGTTTACAACCTCGGAAAAAGAGGGAAGGTCGGGAGCTCGAATAATTTGTGACCGAATATTCTCATAGCTTGCATCAAGGCCCGCGAGGTACGAGAAAATTCGATCTTCCTCTTTTCTTTTTTTGAGATCTTTCGGGTCGGTTGTGAATGGCCGATAGATATCAAGTTCATCGTATTTCTTCTTTAAAGATGCGAGGTATTCTAAATGGGTTTTTGTTCCCTTTTTTTCTTGCTGGATTTCGAGTTGCAAACGATAAACATGGGAATGATTTTTGCGCTGCCCATAAAAGGTTTGAACTTCATCCCATAGTTCTTTTGATGTGTTGCAGTTTTGGAGAAATAAATCGAGGACTTGCTGTTCCATTGATCCAAATAGGAGAGACATTACATAGTGGTCTTCTTTTTGCCATTTTCTGATTTGGATTTTCTCGGCCTCGGTTATTTTTTCTGGATTGGCTGGTTCTGGTTTTTTGTTGTCTCCGGTGATGAAATCGATTTTGTCTCTACCGCTGAGGGTAATTGAGACTGATTTGGCCCATGAAATATAATTCGAGCCGTTTAGCAATTGTGGAGAGAGTTTCGATGGGTTGGTAGCTTCGTGAGATTGCTGCCCCCATTGATCCATTCTTGCACTGCTTATGGTTTTGATTGAGACTTTATCGGAAGCTTTATCGGGTTATTGGATATTGAATTATCAGAATCGAGCTTGAAGCTCTGATACCATGTTGAGAATTATGAGACTATTTCTTTCTGAGGAGAAACAGAATTTATGAATGCTTTTCTATTATTTTCACTGTATTGTTACAAGGTTCCTAAGTTCTATATATATACACAACAGATTCTAACGGCTATTTATTGTACCGTTGGTACTGTACAGTACAGTGTTCCTATTCTATTTTAATTGATCAATGATGAGTGGCTGAGATCAATCCCCTCTTATTATCTTTTATTTTCAACATCGTATCATGAAACAAGAGCGGATGAATAACAAATAATACTAATGGGGCTGTTCGGCAACACCTCTTAATCCGCACTACGATTAAGACTTATGGAAGCTCGGTTGTCTTAATATCCGTGGATGATAGCTAAGGAAGCTAAAGGAAGGGGTAGATGTGTCTTCAGACTCAGGGAGAGGTTTAAAATTCGAGCAAAAGGAGGCTAAAGGAGGTGATCTTAATTCGTGCTAAGGAACTGGTGTTTGGCATGATTAAGTGGCTAAAAAGCTAAAAAAACTTCTTTAGTCTTAACGAGACTTAAGGAAGCCTTGCCGAACAACCCCAATATATAGTTTTTTTTACAAATAATCATTAAATTACTATTTATCTTTATGATTGAGAAAAAAAAGGCAATTACAAGAACAAAAACGAAATGAAAAATATACGACATCTGAAACTTTAAGTTAAAACGAATATGGTTTATTCGTCGGTTTACTTGTTCGGCAATTTCTTATTGTCTATTTCTTGTATAGTTTCATTTGGTGCTACCAAGAGTTAATGAAAAAATTGGAGGAGATCGATGTGCAATTATGTACAAGTAAAATCATGCCTGGAACAATCAAATATTTATTGTGCTCCGTTCATTGTGTATCCAATGTTTTATATGATTCGTAACTGCATATACATCTATATATAATTTTATTTATTTTTATAATTATCCTTTAGGTAACATAACCGAAATAGTCTTTAATTACCTATACCCTTACCCATTTAACTAACGAAAAAAATCATTACCCATATACATACCCAAGCTAATGAAAAAAAAACCTTACTCATACCTGCTTTATCAAATACGATACGAGTTAGTACAAAATAGAAAAAATATCATATAAATTTCATATGTATCAATTATCTTATATGGTAAAGGTACGAAATAGCTCTTATACATATTTTACTCAGTGGTAAAGGGTACATAATAAGAGGGTCAATTGAACCCATTTTTTTTTTAATTTATTGTATTTATGTATTATTTTAACTTAATGAGCTTAGCATCAGGTTTAAGAGGAATGTGATGATCCAATTCTCTCACCAGCTAGAGAAGTTTTTTTTGTTTATTTAAAAGTAGATCAGCAGATATTATATTAGATCGAGTGAGTCTACACATTATGATGGCAGTATTGAGAGGTATAAGGCCTGCCTTGTCGCCAAAGGGTATACTCAGATTGAGTAAGGGTATTTACTACCAAGTCAAATGCATTTTTCTTGAGTCTACGTAAGACAATTTTTCTTCTTTCCCTTCCTTTGGATCACCTAGTCGACGAGCTGACTGCTGATGGTTGTTGGTCAAGACTACTACAAAAAAGTTTAGATGAATATTCCTATTTCACATGTAGGAGCTAGTGTGCATCTTTATGTTGGGAGTTCTTCCGCTGTGCGACCATTTCAGGAGCTTTTTAAAGGCGCGAAGCGGGAAACATGGTTTCGCTCATTATAGGACTTGATCAAACATCTCACGACTATGATTTTGGAAAGTCAACTGAGCTAGTGGGACATATGTCAGCCAAACACCCTACTTACTCGGCCATGCTTCCTACTAGTCAGTGGAGATGCATTTTCTATATAATTTAGAGTTAAATGTCGTGGTACTATATAACCACTATAACACGAAACACAACCAGTACAAGATGAAATACAACTAAATGAAGATTAAATGCAACTAGTAGTAAATGAAAGACAACCGATAGAATATTGAAGACAAGCTAAAGAAAATGAAATACAACCAAAAGAAGATGAAAGACAACCAGCTAGCAGAGATGAAAAACAACTAGTAGAATATGAAAGACAACCCGTTAAAGATGAGAGACAACTAAAAGGAGATGAAATACAACTAGAAGAAGATGAAATACAACTTGTTGTAGATGAAAGACAACCAGTAGAATATGAAAGACAACTAGTAGAAGATGAAAAAATAACTAGACGAAGATGAAAGACAACCAGTAGAAAATGAAAGACAACCAGTACAAGATAAAATACAACTATAAGAAGATGAAATACATCCAGTAGTAGATGAAAGATAACAAGAAAAAAATTAAAGACAAGCAGTAGAACATGAAAGACAATCAGTACAAGATAAAAGACAATTAGAAGAAGATGAAATACAATTAGTTGTAGATGAAAGACTGTTGTTGTAAGCAATCTTTCGCGTTGTTTGATTAATTTGCAAAATATATAAATATTGAATTTTACAGTTCCTTTGTTTGAGATGTGTGCAGGTTAATTGTTATGTTTGAAGGTCAAACAAAATCAAAGATATACATATTGTTATAACCTGTAAATTTAAATTTAATTAACTAGACTAACAATCAAAATTTACAACTAATTAAAACTTTAGTTAATTAATTAACTTAAAAGAAGGTTAAATAATTAAATTGATGATATAGTTTTTATAAAATTAGTTATTAAATCAATTTGTAGTTTTACAAGTTTTAGATTTAAATTTAAAACTAAACAAATTTGAAGTTAATTAATTAAATAAAATAATTAAACTATATAGATATGTTGTTAATAACGTGTAGCTTGCAAAATGTTACAAATTAGATTATATTAATTTGTATATTAAATCAATTTAAAATTTACGAATTATAAATCAATTTTAGTAAATGTGATTTCCTAATTAAGAATAATGACTATTATAATTAAACAATTAAAAGAGATAGCAAATAAATTATAAAGTAAATCAAGAAAAATCCAAAATTTCGTATTAATTTCTAAACGCAAGTTTCGTTTAATACTTTGAATTTTAAATAAATTGTTCATAAGAGATCACCAAATTTAACTTCCTTAATTTTTTGCGAATTATCTCAACCATCCAAGTTTAATGTTGCACGAATCTTGATGCAACCCCTATCTTTTTATTTACCTTCATCCCCTCCTTCTCACTCTGTCCCCTGGACCCCTCCCGTTCGAATCACCCTGCTCCCTCTCTCTTTTTGTGTTGTAGCCACGAGAACCCTAGATCTCTCTCGCTCTTTTACGCCTGTGGTTTGACCGCTCAACTGCCCCGTTGCGTCGCCCTCGTGTGCACAATGACCTCGGTGGCTCTTGTCAGAGGGCTCTAACACCCTTAACTGATCTCTCTTTTTTGCGTTCTCTCTCTCTCTCTCCCGGGTTATATAAGTCCCTATCTCTCTCTCCCTTGGGTTTTGCTTTTGGTTGTTTGATTTTTGCTCTCATGTGCTGAGATTTTTGCCTTTCCCCTCTATTTTCCATTTTCCTCTGTGATTGCGATATTTCAAAACCCTAAAGGGGTTTTCGCTGTATCGAAGCTTGACGGTGCCTTTTGTTGTGATTTTTCTAGTGCCGGGTGTGCTTATTGGTATGCTTGCTGATTTCTCTTTGACGGCCGGAGGTGAGGCATCCCCTTGGTGCCGGCCGTTCTTTTTGCCTCTTGACATTTGGATCCTCTATCGGGTAATTTAAGCACACCCTCTTTAATTAATGTTTGATGTACACTTGAATGCGACTTGCCTCTTGTTTTGCTTAAATTAATGGATCGGTTGTCCTGTTGCTGTCTTATGTGGGGTGCTGGTTTTTCCTTTGGTGCTAGCCGGTTAGATTTAGCTTGGTACCGGGCTTGCCCTGGTTTGCTTGTTTTCTTGTTTCCTTGTGTGCCTTGTACCGACTGTGACTTGCTTGTTTTATTTCTGGGATGATTGTTGTTGTGCTGGTTTCTTTCTTTCCTTACTGGTACTGTACCAGTACCTGTACTAGGGCGCATTGGGTGTTCCGGCAACCCTCTATTGGGGTTGTTGTTGTGACTGGGTTGCTTTGTCCCTCTCTGACCTGTTTTGATGCTTGTTGTTTGTTGGCTGTGATGTCCTTTCTGTTCTTGCCACTGGTACCGACCGGTATTGGGGCTTTGAGACTACGTGTGCCCTTCTTTTCCCTTGTTCCTATTCTGTGTTGGTTTGCGATTGTGCTGTGATATGCTTGTTGTTGGGTAACTCGGCCGCAAAATTCTATTTTTCGGGAAAAGCTATGAAATTCTACACGAAATTTTTTGCGAAATTCTGCACGAAAATTTCCCGCGAAATTCTGTGTGAAAATTTATCTTGCCAAATTACTTTTCAAGAAATTTTCCCGATAATCTGCTCGAGAATTTACAGTGAAATTCTGACTAGGCTTACGGTGCGGAAATAACATAAAATTAAAATTTCACATTCTACTATAAGCTGAGGATCTACTCCCGATTGATTTCTAAAATAATATTTATTTAACATTTAAATAAATTAAATAACATTTGTACATTTTTCCAAATTCAAATTGGAATGCAGTGTAACTCGGTTACGTAGCACCAGACGTCTGATGCATCTATCAGTCGTCCACCAGGAACAACCAGAGAGTCGGTATTTCTTTTGCCAGAAATACTATATCGACTATTTGCTTAAAACATTATTCACAACTCGCAAGAATATACGTGGATTACGTATTTCTTTCTTTGCTACGTAAATCACTATTTAGGAGGAAATACGAGAAAGAGAAAATTATAACCGAATCGAATCGAGTTCTTATTTTTCTCTCACCCCACATTCTTTATATAGGCCTATAGGGTCGGTTTCAAAAGACCATTTTGCCCCTCTCAAAGTCGGTTATGGGTGAAAAGACAATTTTGCCCTTTGGCCCAAAATTCAATTGAACCATTTGAGCTTTCAATTTGGACTTTTAATTTAAATTCTAAATTTAAATTAGGCCCAAATTTAAACGGGCTTTTGGCCCAAAATATTAATTCATAATTAATATTTATAATCCATTTATTATCAATATAATTATTCTGAATAATTATATTTTCTTGCGACTGTTGTTGCGATAAATTTATACAACGTGTCGTACACGCTTATAAATTTAATCTGTTCAAGATTGTCATCTCTATGACAATTATTTATTAATTATAACACTTTATAATTAATTAATAATTTAATTCTCTGATTACTTTTCTATTTGTGTGGCCCAATAGGATCTGTGTTATGTTGGCAATAAAATTAAAACTCCTTTTAATTGTATAAATCATAAGCGGCATCTGGCAGAATGCATTATGACTACCCAATTGACACAGATGATTTTGTACAATACAATATCACGATCCATTAAACAATTTACTCGTGTTAATTCTTATGTCGCATAGTATCAGATCAGTTTCAAGATAGGTATGTGTCATCCTTACAAACTTAATCTTTTCTCGATCTTAAGTAGATTATCAAATATGATTAACTCTTTAATCATACCGCACACTGATAACCCTACTTCATCAAGAGGCCTGGTGATACTATCACTCGTAATGTATACGAGGGATAATAGTAGTCTTGGTGAACATCTCCCCTCCGCACAAGTCATGTATACTGAAATTAAAGGATATGTGTTTTGAAAGTTATGTTTTTAATAATAATTTATATGTTGTTCATGATTTTATTACGAATGTTATTATTCATGTTCATTGTGATTTATATGTTTTATCTTTGGAAGTGTTCAAGAAGATGCTCTTGGTCTTGAACTATAGAACTCCAAAGATGAGAAACATTTAATCACTAAATATGTTCGCAATCGTGGTAATTAAAGAGGAACATTAATTACCGAGGAAGATTGTCATGTTGATTAAAGTACATTGAAGTTCTATAAATATTGATAAAGCATTATCATTTAATAACATGAATATATAAATATGTATTTATATATTGAACATGACCTAAATGAATGGAACATTATATGGATTGTGTTTTGTGTCATTAATGTTTCCATTGTGTCTTTGGAATCTTAGATATGAGATGTGTAGGTTTTTCACATGAGAAGTATATAATGTGATTGCTATTTAAATACTATCTTATGGTAGAAATAAAATAGTAGTTCGTTGTGTGCAACTTGTGCGGGAGAAATCTATATGTTAATATTATCATTGTCCCTCAATTTGAGTTATGATATTACTGGACCCCTTGGTAAAGTGAAATTATATCGCATGCAATATAACTGATGTAGTTATAATTATAATTCACTTGAGAGACCAAGAAAAGAATATAATGCAAGAATGACACAATCCTATTTTGCATATTATTTATAATATCATGTGACAATGATAGACACGGAAATAGTGGATTGAGTAAATGATTACTATGTCGTTTGGATAACTATAATGTAATGATAGAACCTCTTATAGTCAATAATATAAAGTTTTATATTATTGCCAAGATGACATAGATCCTCTGTACGGTCACACCAACTGAAGAGAAACAATAAGTATTTTATATTTCATAATGATGTATTAGATAAAATACATGAGATAAAATACTAAAATAAAATGTCATAATATGACATGCTTAGATCATAAATAAATTTGTGAAGTTATGCAAATATTATTTGGTATAATGTTTGAATGCATTATAAGAATAATAAGAATATTGCATAATTGAATAATATGATTAATATTATTTGTTCATAAATTAATTTATTAAACCAATCACAAGATGAGATTATAGATGATAAAATGGCTAAATAAGGCTAGTGGTAATTGTGTAAATAGTTCAAACTTTACACAAATTATAGCCCTAACCCCTTGCCTATTTTAAGGGGTGTAATTAAGGAAATATGTGAGAAAAATTCTGCTCCTCTTCCTTGGCCGAAATTCCTCTTGAGCAGCCCCAATTTTGCTCAAGGCAAAAACACTAAGAAGGTGTTTAATACTTGGCCGAAAATTACACATTTTTCTCTCATCTCTTCTTGTTAGGTTTAGCCACCAAGAAATCAAATAGCTTGTTGATTTGAAGATCATTAGGTGGTTGGATCTAAGCCTTGAACTTCAGATCCATCTATCTAAGAGGTGTGCAAGTTCGTTGTTTAGGTTCAAGGTGAACCAAGAGGCGCTGCCAAGAAGAACACGAGATCTAGAAGGGAAACCGGCTTCTCTCCATCAAGAGATTTGACAATCTCTTTAGATAAATATTTTATCATTTTTCTCTTACAATAAATTAGATGAGATAATTTATCTTAATTTAGTACACATTAGTTTGTTGAAGAAAATCTTGTTCGCTTTTGTCGTAAAAATAAGATCATTTGTGTATTGAGCCAAGTGGTGATGGGAAAATTTTAAATTCTCACCACATAGGCATACACGTGAAATCCCAACAGAAATATCATCTGTATAGCTACTTTTTACGGATAACGTGGAACAACACTCACGAATACATACTTCTTATGTAGGAAAGACGAACCACCTCATACTTTAGAACTTAACAATGAATGAAACATTAATGACACGAACACAATTCCATTTAACGTTTCATTTAGGGTCTGTCAAATACCATGTTCTCTAACATGTATCTATGTAATTAAAATGACAACTCTTTGTCTATGGTTTGTAAAACTTAACCATCATTTAATCCACATACTAACCTTTGATTGGTCAATTAGTGTTCTTTGCTAATTACCTCGATTAGTGACTATTAAGAGTATTTATCATCTATATTATGGAGTTCTATAATTTCAAGTCATGAACTCGAAATGATTCATAAGTTCGATAAATCTCAAAGAACAAAATGATATCTTTATTAATCATCCATTACATGAACAAAATATATAGAATAAAATTATCTTATGATTGACTTCTAGATTATTACACTAACAATCTCCCACTTAAGCTAGAGCCAATCGACATATTAGCCCTACTATTTATACAAGTATCTATATTCTCAAAGATCTCGTAGATCCCAAGAAAATCTCACAGCCAGTCACCTATGTGTCTCAGACCCATAGAAGCAGTATGCATCTCATGCTTGGCTTGAGGAAGAGGTTTTGTGAGTGGATCAGCTGTGTTGCTGATTGTATCAACCTTGCAAATCTTTACATCACCCCTATTTACGATCTCTCGTATCAGGTGATAACGTCGTAGAACATGCTTCTCTTTTCCCTTCTAGTCCTTTCCTCTCGAAGCATAACTTCTTGATCTAGAAACCTTCCTTAGCTGCTTCGGAAGCAGCTATATACTCAGCTTCGGCGGTTGAATCTGCTGTGGTTTCTTGTTTCGAACTCTTCCAGCTCACAACACCACCGTTGAGTATGAATACGTATCCAGACTGAGAACTCGAGCCATCTCGGTCGGTTTGGAAACTTGCATAGGTGTAACCATTTATAACGAGTTTAGAATCACCACCATAGACGATGAACTTATCCTTGGTCCTTCTTAAGTACTTCAGGATATTCTTTGCAGCGTTCCAATGTTTCAAGCCAGGATTAGCCTGATATCTACTCGTCACTCTCAAAGCGTACGAGATATCAGGGCGAGTGCACAACATGACGTACATGATAGACCCAATAGCCAAATCATATGGTACTCTACTCATCATGCTTCGCTCATCAGTTGTTATAGGCCACTGAGTCTTGCTAAGCTGAACACCATGCGTCATTGGCAGGAATCCCTTCTTGGAATCCTGCATGCTGAACCGATTCAGCACTTTGTCAATGTACGTGCTTTGACTCAATCCTATGAGTCTCTTCGATTTATCTCTATAGATCTTTATGCCTAGTATATATACAGTCTCGCCCAAGTCTTTCATTGAGAACACTTTCTTTAATGAAGACTTGGCTAATTCTAATAAAGGAATATCGTTCCCGATTAGGAGTATGTCGTCTACATATAGGACCAGAAAAGCGATTGCACTCCCACTAGTCTTCCTATACACACAAGGTTCTTCTTCACATCTGACGAAGTTGAACTTTTTGACTTCTTCGTCAAATCGAAGATTCCAACTCGATGATGCTTGCTTTAATCCATAAATGGATCTAAGAAGTTTGCACACCTTTCTAGCATTCTTTGGATCTTCAAAACCTAAGGGCTGTAAGTTCCTAATATTTATCTAATTATAATGATAAATAAAATATTTATTTCATAATATATATTAAAATATACGATATATATGTATGAATAATTGAAACATAAAACTATATCAGTATTCATATTCACACAGATATTCGGATACCGAATATTCACATCTAATTTTTCGAATACAAATTGTATATTATCTATACCGTTTTCACTCCTATAAGAGTGGAATATATACTCACCATTATAATTAGACACTATTACTTAATTAGATTATGCGCTTGAGTTCTTAACTCTCAATTCTTACCATTATTATACATGCTCGGTTTTAATTCCTCTGTTGTCGAGGGCACGCATGTAAATAGAGAGGGATCCCAATTTATGACTCGTCACGTTTTGCGTGAATACCCTTCGCCAAATAACAACAGGGATATACTTGCCATTTCTAAGGGTATAGTAGTAAATTCGATCCCCCGAACGAGGGTACACGCGTAAAATTGGTGCACACCGTTTGCAAATTAATTTAGAGATTTACCGAAATACCCAAAAATCGAAATTAATAGATTAGACCTTGCTGCTTTTGTCTCTTGGACCCTCCTTCTCCATGCACTTTCGCTTGTTTACCCTAATTCCCGAAAATTCCCAATCTTTCCCTCATTTTTCAACAATTCCCGAAAAGATCCGAAACCCTTTTTCTCTCCATTTTTCTCAGGGGCCTAATCCGCAAATTGTCGGCGATCTCATCGTCTCTCTTTTTCTTGGCCGTCGTCACCGCCGCCGCCGCCGCCTCTGCGCTGCTTAAGGTCCGGTGATCTATCTAATTCTTTCCTTTGCTCTGTACATGGAATATGTTCTTAGTGTTGCAAGTGTAATTTTACGAGAAGATCGATTTCGTTTTGATGCCCGGACGCTGTCAAGTCCATGGCGAGCCTTGAGGAGGCGATCTCTTTCTGATTGAAAGTGTCTTTGAGTTTTTTTTTTTCCTTGTTTTGTTTTCCATTTTGTATATAGAGCCTTGCATCGCTTTAATCATGATAAGTCCATCTTATTCAGGATTTAAGTTGGCTATAGCTGCTGTAGTATTTCTCTTAAATTGTCTTATCTACCCTTCTCTTTCTCTCTCGTTCAGTAAACAAAGTGAGTGGCTATAGCTGCTGTAGGGGAGGGGTAAGAAATAAAAGGGCTCTTCGGCATTTCTTGAAAAAGATCTGAGAGGTGCATGGAAATTCCTATGTAGAAAAAGGGGTACCTATGTACCTTGCATGCCATTGCGTGTCAATTTCCAAAATTTTCTTTTTCTCAGGGGTTATAATTAGTTTTGCATAGTAATACTCGTAATTTCTTTCTGAATAATTTAGTTTTGGAGGGTCTTCTCCTTTTTAAGTTTCTTCACTATATTTAGAAAAAGGTTTGGGGTTCTGCCCCTGTAAAATCTGGAAATACAATGTATAATCCTGGAAAAAACCCTCAACTCATGATTTATATCACAAAAGCACCCCTCATATCTGGAGAAACTTGTCTTATGCTTGTTTCAGTAAGTAAAGATCAAAATACAGGGCTACAGAGCATATATTATATTCTTCCTCCCTTTTTGCAATAATTTTCTATTTTTTCTTCTGCTCCCTGAAAGTTTTTTTTCTTCCTTTTTGAACCAATCTCATAAACAAATTTAATTTTACTTTTAATTACTATCAACTAGTTTTCCTTTTTCAAATTGTGTATGTTTGCAGCAAGCAATTCCACCTTGGTTGAATATTTATTTTCTTATATCGTTTTGCTTTCTTGCTACTAACATCTATGGATTTAGTTATAATTTTAGCTGACCTGTTTCTCATTACCGGGTTCTATATTTGTACATATACCTGACAAAAGTGAATGTACCTTAATGTACATTTAGGAGGAATATATTTTACTACAACTTTTGGTACCCCATCATGCACACAATTCCTTTTTTCATTAATAATACACAATCTAAATTCCAAACAAGAAATGAGAACCTTTGATCTTGTTTTGTACAAGTCCAAAGGTGAAAAATCAACAATGCAAATGAATCAATAGACTGTTAGAGCCTGCTCCACAAACAGCTGAATTCTGTCCTTTATTTAGCGTTCTTATTTAATCAGAAATTATACTGTTGCCTATTGGACTCCTGTGATATCATCCCTCTCGACAACACATTTTTTTCCTTTTTTTTTTTTAATATATTTGATGTTGATATAAGCTGACTGAAAATTATTATTGATAGGACTTCTATCTGAAAAGGCATTGTTTATTGAATTTACATAATTATGCATGATTTTTTTTAGTTTTTGTCAAAATTGATTTTCCGGAGACAGTTTATCGATCTACCCTCATTAATTGTTTTTTTGTACATGATTATGCTACTGACACTCCGGAGCCTATGTTGTAGTTAGACTGAAGAAAAACTTGTACACGTCATCATTTCAAATCTGTCACTGCTCATAGTATACTAGTTTAGACTTGTAAACCTTTTCTTGGTTCAGTGAAATATGTCACCAGTCATTGTTGATAGTCTGGGACCATTATAATTGCTTTCATTCCATTCTAAACATGGATACCAGACATGACTGGTACGACTCATGTTAACAGTCATTTAATTATTAATGTCTAAGCTAATTCTTAAACTCTCTTCATTGCAGGAAATTTGGCCTTCAGAAAAGCTACCAAGGAGATAGGAGGTAAAGCAAAAGAAAAGATGACAATAGTGGCGATATGCCAGCATGGTGGAGAGTTCGTGACGAACCCTGATGGGACCCTCTCCTACTCCGGAGGGGACGCACATGCCATCGAGGTGTCGAGGGAGATGTCGGTGGATGACCTTCATTCAGAGATCAATAACATTTTCGGGATTGACTCCACTGACCTTCCTCTCAAGTACTTCCTCCCCAACAACCGCCGTACTCTGATATCCATCTCCTGTGATCGGGATCTCCAACGGATGGTTGATTTCACTGCCAATGCAGCCAGTGCTGAGGTCTTTATCCTTAACAAGCCTGACAGGTAACTTTAATGGTTAATTCATGCATAATTCACTCTCAAGTAGAGTTATATTTGCTTAATTGAGATTGAAAAGGGTTGCTTTGTTAGTTCAACAGCAACAACAACCAAGCCTTTAGTCCCAAACAAGTTGGGGTAGGCTAGAAATGAAACCCAATCATAATCATAAAGTCAAGGTAGATAGTAATAAAATAGTAATAAAAATAATAATAATAATAGTAATAGTAGTAGTAGTAATACTAATAGTAATAATGGTATCAATAATAATAGTAATAATACTAATACTAATACTAACTATATTATGCCTGTACTATAGATCGTAGGGGTCAAAGTCCTAAGCTATTGCTTTGTTAGTTCAAAGAGAAAAAAACAGTTAAATGTGTTTAATTTGGGTTACGTGGTGCTCAATACCAGCTTCAGTTTGACTAACTGGCTTATTAATCCAGGAAATTTTGAGTTGGGTTTTATGGCAGACTTTAGCAATGACTGTTGTTTAATTTGGGAATTCCATTTGACACGAACTATGCTGCATCGGATACAGATATGACTATCAGTTGGATACAATATGGATGTGGCCTACCACATTTTTCAAAATCCAAAGATATAATATGTTTATACAATATATTTTATTTGGATATAAAAATTATAAAAATATGAAAATAGAAGTTCTAGTTTTCAATAAATAAGAATATAAACATTAAATAAAACATTTTTTTTTTGTTAATATGGAATTTATAAGGAAGGTAGAATTTCCCAAGGACAGAACAAAGAATTTTAGAAGTTTAAGGGGCACAATGAATCTTAGAAGTTTGAGGGGCAAAACAAAACACTTTGGTACTAGTGTCTGAATTTTAGGAAAGCTGTGAATCAAAAGAATTTCATGAAAATGATAGAATTTCCTTTGCTGCTCTGTTCAAAAGGGAGAGCGAACTTTTTGAATCTGGTTTTGCATAGGATGGTTTAGTCCCACAATCTTTTAAAACAAACACAGGAGGTTTCTCACTCCTACAAAAAGCCACCTCTGCCTTGAGAATCACTCTGCATCAAAGGGATTCCTGTGTGCCTCTTTCTGTATCAAACTCGTAATCCATCAGTCAAATGAATTAAATAATAGGATAAGCCACCTGGCATATCTGGTATGTATCGTGCAGGAAACTGCAGACATATTTGAATCCGATAACATAACGTTACGGTTGCCTCGGAGGCATATCTGGGTAACATCACAAGTCATTACTAAGAAATTCTTTTTTTCTGTTAGTAACTGTTTGATATTATATATTTGTGTGCAGAGCTAAGAGTACAGTAGCTCATTCCGGAACATCAATTGCGGCTACCAAGAGGAAGAAAGTGTCTGCTCCTGGTTTTCGGTATGCTTAACTTGGTCCTTTTTTTTCCATTTTTGTTTTTTCTTGAACATTAGGGGCATTTATTTTCAATGGAGGTTATTATATTTTCCACTTTAAGTTCATTTTGGAAAAATTGTTTCAATTTATTAAATAAAGGGGTAATAAAAATACGAGGCTGGGAGAAGCACAGCCCAATAACGCTATCCAAAGTGCAATGGACATGAATGCAAATAACGCGAGACAGAAGAAGCCTTCTAGTTCAGACAATCTTGATGCGAACAGGTATATGTTTGCTAGATGATTCAGTAATCTATGTAAACTGGATGTCCAAATTGTTTTAGTCATGTCCAGTAGCTCATAGATTTTGCATCCAGTACCTCATTGATTAAATTTAATTTATAATTTTTTTTAGCATCCTTTTTTCTTGAACAATTGAGGTAAAAATCAAAATTCGGTTAATTGAGGTTGAATTGTTCAGCTAAGGTTAATATCAGTACGAGTTGCAGGATTGGGGGTAACCAAGGCGTAAAAGAAGCCAATCTGTAGCTCAAGTAATTTTTGCTGGGTAGCTTCCAATATTGTCCCTGTACATGTTATTCTTTTAATTTTATTTTGAGGTGCAAGTTGTTGACCTTATACAGGGCACTGAGTATCGATTTTGGACATGACATGATTAGCCCTGCCGGTGGGTCCTCTCTTATTCCTGACATGCAGCAGCAGAAGTTCTCTTCTGCCGCTGAGAGGTAAAAGAATAAACATGTTAAATAGATGACAACTGCAATAAGAAGGCCTTTTATGATGATGGGTTGTTTTGATAGGATGATGGCAGGAATATTTGATGATGGGTCGATGACGCCTTTGATGGTGACGGATGCAACTCCAGAGCATATGGAGGCACTACCAGGGGCAACAGGGCTCTTTGACGATGCCATCACTGGTGTTGGCCAGGAGTTTGACAACGTTAAAGACTTCCGAGACCAGCTCTGCAAGTATGCCATTGGCAAGGTAAATAATCATTTCTCTCCTAATTATCGCTAGAGCATATTTAGGAATTAACTAACTGAATTGGCACTAATTTGAAATTACACCACCAGGGCTTTGTGTACCGTTTTGTTAAGAATGAGACAACACGAGCAACAGTGCGGTGTGTGCACCAAGGATGCCCATGGCGGCTGCATGCATCTGAGTCATCGCGCAGCAAAAAGTTTGTGATAAAGAAGATGAACGATGTGCACACCTGTGGAGGCGGGCTTGGTGAGGGCCAGCGTCGGGCCACTCGTCAGTGGCTTACCGGCATCATCAAGGACAAGCTCAATGAGAACCCCCTTGTCAAGCCCAAGGATATTGCCAGGGACATCTATGAGGATTATGGTCTCGCTCTCACCTACTCTCAGGTACTTTGTGATACAATAGGTGTGTGCAATTGTTCTGACGGGGGTTAGTACCATACTGGTCTTGTACCTTAGTATTAGCATGTAGAAAGTCTCAAATTTTTCTCGAGTGACTGATGAGCTGACTGTACAGGTACTAATACTATCTCATATTGAAGTGCAGAAAGATTCTGGTGTGATTGAATTTTAGTGGTTATCAATAATATGGTACTTTATAAGACCTAATTAACATTTTTTGAAATGTAGTTCTGTAATCCTTGCACTTGACGGGTGCTATTAGACCAAGCTGTTTAGTAAGATTGAGATAGACATTGGCTGGTTAAACAAATGTGCAGTTCAATCTACAGAATGCTAAATTAATTTTTATTTTATTACCAAACTAAACCAAACTTTCTGTTTGGATTGATAAATGATAATTGAAAATGCACCTGCCAAATGCGTGCACACATATAGGAAAGAGACATTTATGAAATACTCATAATTACATTAAATTTGTGAATTCTAATGGGACATATATAGGTGTGGCGGGGCCGGGAGGTAGCTCAGAGGGAGCTATATCATGCCATCAAGGAAACATACAGCCAGCTCCCCTGGTTCTGCGAGCGCATCTTGGAAACCAACCCAGGAAGTGTTGCAATCCTATCCCCTCTTGTGGACTCCAAGTTTCGCCGTTTCTTTGTCTCCTTCCATGCCTCTCTTCATGGCTTTGAGCATGGTTGCCGCCCCCTCATATTCCTTGACAAGATCCCTCTTAAGACCACCAACGAGTTCCGCCTCCTTGCTGCTGCTGGTGTCGATGGTGACGACGCCACCTTTCCTGTGGCCTTCGCCATTGTTGAGCAGGAGAATTATGACAGCTGGGTCTGGTTTTTGTTGCAATTGAAGTATGCAGTTACAACTTCCCGGACATTGACTTTTGTCTCTGATCGTCAGAAGGGGCTTGACCTGGCCGTCCCACAGGTGTTTGGGGACAGTCACCATGCGTATTGCTTGCATCATTTAATGGAGGAGTTCAAGGCTGATCTC
Organism: Carex parvula; assembly: GCA_025461045.1. Taxonomy (NCBI): domain Eukaryota; kingdom Viridiplantae; phylum Streptophyta; class Magnoliopsida; order Poales; family Cyperaceae; genus Carex; species Carex parvula. Next base: position 160,763 of record JAJGRW010005135.1, read on the forward strand.
AACAAAGGCCCATGGACCCCACAGGTCAGGGACTCCATCTTGGATGATTTCACTCGCGCTGCCCAGGCTATTAGTATTGAGGATTTTAATGCTTCGATAGATAGTATAAGGAATGTATCAGCTGAGGCAGCTGACTGGGTCATGGCTAGCAAGCCCGAGAATTGGTCTGATGCTATATTTCGTGGGGCCCGATTTGACCATTTCTCCTCAAATATAGTTGATGGGTTCAACAACTGGATACCTGCGAAAAAGGAGGGTTCAATTGTGCAGCTGGTTGATGCAATTAGGGGCAAGTTGACTGAGGTCATGGAGGTCAGGAGAGAGAACTCTAAATCGTGGGAGGATGGTACATTAACTCCTTTCATGGAGGCAAAGCTTCAGAAAGAGGCTGCCCGATCGAAAAAGTTAAATGTTTTGTGTTCATCTGACACAGTTTTTGAGGTGAGGGGAAACACTATATTTGTGGTGAATATTGGGACATGGGAGTGCACGTGCAGGAGGTGGCAGCTCTCCGGTTTGCCATGCACTCATGCTGTGGCAGTTTTCAACAGGGTTGGGCGACCAGTTTATGAGTTCTGTTCCCGGTACTTTAGGGTTGAGTGTTACAGGTTGACATATGGTGAGTCAGTCAAAACCATACCTGATATGGAGCAGATTGATTTCACTGCTGGGAGTGCGTCGTACCCACCCCCTGCTCGCCGGCCCGCCGGCCGGCCTAGGAGGAAGCGTTTCAATCCAAATAAGATCCCAACTGTTGTCAGACTCTGTAGCAGGTGCAAAATGCAGGGGCATAACAAGGCTACTTGCGAGGCGATTCTTTGAGGGGTTGGTTGCATGTTACTTGGGTTTTCATTTGGGTGAGGTGAGGTGAGGTGAGGTTAGTTGTTAGTGGTTTAGGGTCGTATTCCTTCTCTCTCTTTTTTCTTAGGTAGTAGCAGATGGGGACTAGATTTAATTTGCTGGTGTAATAGTTAATCTAATGTAAATTAAATTAAGGTTTGTAATTGTAGGAGCTATTTATATTATGTGTTTTGTTTGCAAAAGATAAGTACCTGCCAATAAAGTGCTAAAAGTATCTCGAATAAAATTCTTCAAATAGAAAAATGCATCAAAATTTCTCTCGCATAGATCTCTGCGCTCTTCGTAAGCAAAAGATATTTATACTTTTAATTATACTATGAATTGCTTACACCTACATTATTAGATACTAAAATTATTCTGTATTTTAACTTGCATAATAAACTATCAAGTGTGGCAAACAAATCTTCTACGTGAGTATCTATAGGTATTCAATCGATTGTGTATTACTTTCATTAATTGTTTATTTTTTAAACTATTTAGTGTTTAATATAGTATAAATACAAGAAGACAGAAGTTGGCAAATAATGGTTATTCTATTGGTTAAAAATTTAAGGGGGAATTTAATGTTTACCCTTTAAAGATCTTGAAATTACCTTATGCCCCCCTCTAAAATTCATAATATCGTCTTTACCCTTATATAATTTCAAAACTCATAAATTTACATAATTTATTGCCTGTACTATTAAACTCATTTTATATTTATAAAGCAAATATTGAAGCAAACAAAAACATTAAAATTACTTTTTATATGATGATATCTATATAAGTTTTATGACAAGTAAGTAGATGTTTATATATTTATAAGATCCTCGTCAAAAAGTGCAAGAATGAATATCTAAAATAAATTTCCATTGCCGGGATTTGAACCCGGGTCGCCTGGGTGAAAGCCAGGTATCCTAACCGGACTAGACGACAATGGATTTGTGATTATATTTTTAATAACATAATACTTTTACCCACAGTCGACTGAGCTCGTTTCGAAAGCTTGGTAGAGGCTAAAGCTCTCTCTTTCACTTTCTCTCTCTGACTCTCTCCCTCTTCAATGGCGATGGCGTGCCATCGTCTCCACTCGCTCTGGGGAAGTCTCCATGGGGTAAGGGCTATCCAACTTAAAAGCCGCCTTTTCCAGTTTCCTCAAATTGGCATCGTCAGAAATGTATATTTTTCTACCTTTCTTTTTATTCATAATACGTCAACTGTTAACAGATTAATGCAATAAGATACCTTACATTTCACACGTTGCCTGTCTAAACTGGAAAAGCAATTACCACAAGCCTTTCTGATACCAACTGCTTTTCCAGTTTTCCTTTTCTTTTATTTATGTTTTATCAGCTTTTCCTTTACTAAATCATGCCAAAATTATGCTCGATTTAGGCTTTATCTGAATAAAATGTTAATTGATATAGCCTGATTGAACATTGAAGAAACCACTGTCATACTAGTAGTAATTGCAAATGTAGACTTCTTGTTTAGCAGTTTAATTTACTAATAGATTTTTTTTTTCTTAAAAAAATTAAAAAAATAATATGGAGTGGCTTAATGAATTCGTTTTACTTAGGGTTATTCAACTGTTTCGATTACCAAGCAACCAGATCCAGCCACTAGTTGTTCTCTTGAAGAGACTGCACATATTCCGATGCAAAAAGCTCTCTCAGGTCCCACTGAACTGGTACTCTCCAATGGTAGGGTGATGCTTGTTGACGGGACATCCCTTATGTATAGAGCTTACTACAAACTTTTAGGTACTTAATTATGATAACAATTAACTTATTTTCTTTATTTCAATTTTTCTTGAATATTCGTTGAGAAAGTTAAGTTTTATTACCCTCATGAATGGTTGAAATTTACGAGCTCTAGCTGATATTGGTACATTCCATTATCTTTATTGATGGTACAGTTAGATTTTATGGTGTTCACAGAAATTAATTTGCCCTCAGTCCTACATGAAACATCAATTACGCACAGAATACTGATGAAACCAAGAAAAGGAAAAATATTGCCAAACCAGACCAACACATACAGAAATGCTCTAATAAGTCTTGATTTGTGGGTTTTTTCCTTGTTTTTATTTATTTATTTGAAGCATGATTAGCATGTTTCAATGAAGAACTAACCAAGCATACCCATAGGTTGTATACTCTGCAAAATGTATTGATTACTATGAATACCTTTACAAATTGAGTAATACTTTTTTGAACTCCTCCCATCACTAGTTGCTATATGAGACACCAAAAGCTGTCTTCTTTTCTTTCTATATCTCTATGCATAATTGGAGAAAATTGGAGGGTTGAGTGTGTCATGTTTGTAAAGTTTAGGAGAGGGCCCACCTGAACATAAACACAATCTAACCTGACTTTTGTAAAAGGTAAACTACATAATATGTCAGCTAGCTCAACCCAACCTTCTCATTTTGTAACCTCAACCCAACCTAACCCAACCTTCACCAACCTGACATGACATTTTGATATGTTGTACCGAACTTACAACAGAAGCTGATATAATAATACTACTCGATTCCAACTTTAATTGGCCTAAAGCCCAACTGAATCTAAACCAGAAACCCACCGAAGCTAAAACCTATGCAATCCGGGATGCATTATTATCTAAATCAAAACCAACCTGCACCTGAGGTGATCTGATGTAAACGACCCGAGCCCTAAAAAAACTTGTCCTGACAACCCTACATATAATGAGAACTTAAATTGACCCAATTTGATCCAGATTGGACCTCTTGTTTGCCAATCCTAGGATTATATGGTACTTATTTTCTATGTTCGATAGGAACTTGGAAATATTTCTTGTTTTGCATAACATAGATCATAGTCTGCTGTTTAGCAGCATATGTGAAATATTCCTAACTTTTTACTGTCCAATCATTGTATGGATACATAGCAAGGTTGTCGCATGAAGACAGCAGCATCAGATATGCTGATGGAAATGGAGATTGGGTTCTTACCATTTTCAGAGCTCTCAATTTAGTAAGCTCTCTTTCTTTTCTCCCTTATAACTTATTCTCCTCTTTTGATGTATGAAAACTTCCTATCTGTTGGACTGTAAAACACTGGTAACTTTGCAGTGTTCAATATTATCTCACTGGCTAATTTCTTGCAGTTATTGGATGTTTTGGAGTTCTTGCCAACGCATGTTGCAGTATGTTATTATGTTTTATTTTATTTTTTTGTGTCTTTGTTTTCTTCAATATTTCTTTAATTCTAAATATTTTGGAGAAGTGTAATAATGGAGTTAAAATCCCTTGCAGGTGGTGTTTGACCATGATGGTGAGAAAATGTTGCACTTTCACACTTAATTTTTTTTTTTAAATTGACCTTTGGAATTCCAAAGTTTTTCTTTTCCATATTCCTCCCCCCCGTCCCTCCCCCGTTGTGTTGTAGTTTTTTTTTTGCATATTTAGGCCTAAACATTAACAAATTGGGCCAAGGAACCCCAATAGATGCTTGCTATTACCTGTATTGTACTGTACTATCAGGTCATGTTGACTTAGTGAAATAAATAATACATTACTACTAAAAAATAAGTCGCATAAGAGTGGGCCCTGCGTTTTATTTTTCTTTGTACTCATTTTTTTCAGGAGTTCCGTATGGTAATGGTAATAATAATACTGGTACACTGCGACTAAATCATGGCAAAGGTAAGATGACTCCCTGCAACTTGTCAAATCCCTTTCTAACTGTCAGTAAACAAGCTATTTCTTTTTTACAAGAAGAGTGAATAAACCTATTTCACAAGCACTTTCGCAACAGTATTGAAAAGGCCAAGTGGCCAATAACTTCTTTTTTCTAGAACAATTTTTTTCTTTGTTTCCAAGATGTTCAATTTGGTCATGCGCTTTTCTCATCTCCTAGTTCATAATATCTTGAATCTACTACAACTATCAATCAAGTGAATGTTATTCTGATGAGCTCAGAACAAAATAAGGGGAAGTTAAGAATTGAATAAAATTAATTATGGTAGTTTTTCCTTCAAAGACTTATTGTGAATAGTCTTGCACAAAGCATGGATCAGACATCTGAATTTAGCCAGCACTCAACTGTATGGTACCTTAGAGACACTAATAGAGGTCATCGAAGGGGTTACTTGGCCATAATTTGATGTTTTAGTCCCAAACTAAGCTTCAATGGGTTAAACACTTCCACTCTTACAGGTATCACAACCCTATCGCGTAATCCATGGGACTGCATCTTGTAAACAAACTTTTTTTCTCTATTTTTAATATTTCTAAGTGTCTTTCATATGCTTTTTATATGAAGGTCTAACATTTCGGCACATGTTGTATTCAAAATACAAGGCCAATCGCACACCTACACCTGACACTGTGGTACAAGCCGTTCAGTACATGAAAGCTTCTATTAAGGCATTGTCAATTAAAGTAATTGAGGTAAATCGTGTGGTTTTAATTAATGCTAGTTGTGGTACTGCTTATATTTGTTTGGGACTAAAGACTTGGTTGTTGTTTAGTGGTACTGCTTATATTTAACCATAGTGAAAGCCTGTTGACCTATATTCTGTATCGAAATCTAGCAACATCATCCTTGATATAGGTTTATGAACTAATATAAATGATGAGATTGTTATGCAACTCAAAAAATTAGAATGGAGCATAGAAAGAGGCAGAGAGAAAGAAATAAAAAAGGAGGGATTACAATATTAGGATAGAGCAGAGAAAAATCTGAATTACAATATACTCTGCATAAATATAAGTAGACTTTACTATTCAAGATTTACCATAAACCAAAATAAATCACAATCAAATAAATTACCAATCTTGACTTGCAACTATGAAGAACCTTTCAAATTAAATTCAGAACATACAGCATCAGATTGTACCAGTACTTGTGCTAAATAAATTGAACTCAATCCTTTTTGTTTATTTTCACCTTTGTAGGTTCCAGGAGTCGAAGCAGATGATGTGATTGGTACATTAGCTGTTAACAGCATTTCTGATGGTTATAGGGTTGGTTTCTTTCCTTGGTCTGGTGCCATTGTGTAACCTTGCTTGGTCGGTACAATGCATTGTTTCAGTACCTATTGAACTTTTACCATAAAACGATCAAAGATGAAAAAAAAAAGAATTGAACTTAGCCCAATCAGTAAATATTTGAATCACTCTAAATCATGACTGGCATAGTAGTGAGAGGTATAAGAACTTCTAATACAGTTTTATTTCTCATGAAACAGCCTTTTGTCACTATATTATATATTAGAGAATTTCTAATTCTGATTCGTCCTTTCAATTTCTTAAATAATATTATTTATCTGTATTAAAAATGATTCACCATATATCCCTGTAAAACTCAAGAAATATAACAGAAAATGTTAAATATATCCTGTGCTCTTTTTCCATAAGATGCTCAAACTATCCTTTCTGAAAATTTTAATAAAATTGAGAGGGGGTGAAATTGTGCCTTTGTCAGGTGGGGTGGGGTTGGGGGGGTTGGGTTGCAGTACTTGATTTTGTTACGGGGATTTTATATACTTTTGATGAGCTTGTGTGGATTTTTTTTCCAGGTGCGAGTGGTCTCTCCAGATAAAGATTTCTTTCAAATCTTATCACCATCTCTTCGCCTTCTGAGAATAGCTACTCGTGGATCCCAGTCAGTATCCAAATATATTCTCTCTATTTCTTTTGGTATTTGTATGCTTCATTGCATATGTACCTTTGTTATACTTGCACAAATTCTCTACAAAGAGAGTTCTTTGTGCTGACGAATTCTGTGGAACAAGCACTTAATCGCACCATTAAACCTAACTCAAATCCTCATTTCTGCAATTAACCCTCAGTCAAGGCTCAGTAACTTCATTGTGACTTTCCATATTGGGGAAGTGAGTACATTTCTTGACAGAGAAAAAACTTCTTAATTTGGTTTTTTCTGTCAGTAGCAAAAATTGCTTTATGAACATTGAGTACCAATTTTCTCAAATTTGGTATTAAGCCACAATATTTGATACCATGCTATATATTTGATTTAACATGAATATGAGGTTGTGACTGGTTTTGAGTACGCATAGGATGGTGTCTTTCGGGATGGAAGATTTTCAAAAGCGGTTTGGGAACCTGACACCGTCCCAGTTTGTAGATATCATTTCTCTTGCCGGTGATGCCTCTGACAACATACCAGGCACTCTCTCTCTCTCTCAGCTTTGTTCCGTCACTATATTAATGGTTGCATATCTTTTAGTCATGAATTTCATAACCGTGAAATTTAAGTGTTGATGATCCTGATCCTTACCATTTGCTACTGTTTCCCTCCAAATAGCAGTCAATTCATACCAAATTTACATAGTCAAAGCTCATTTAATTGCCTCAGTCGTGGACAAAGATCAACTTTATCCAATTCTCTTTGATCAGTTCTCAACTGTGCAACATATCTTAATTCTCTGGCCAAGGTCTTGAGAGAAAAAAGTGGCAGAAATTTTATTTTCTTAGTATCTTTTATGGTTTTCAGGGGTTGAGGGAATCGGAGAAGTAAAAGCCGTGAATCTCATATCAAAATTCGGTATGCAAATTTGTTTCATTTTGATTTTATTCTGTATTCATGTATACTTTTGGGTTCAGTTTCTGTGTTCTTGCAATTTTGTTCTATTTTATTTTTAGAAAAAAAAAACTATAAAGAAAATAATGAATCCGAGCAAGTCCAAATTGAGTAAACACTAAGAAATAACCATAACCGAACTACACTATTACAATTGAATGTTAATTTATTACATTCATTACAAATATTGAGCTTTAAAAAAGGTGGCAAGCTCTTGTCTACCCTTGAAGAATTTCCAAGTACTATGCATTCCCCTGTGTGTCATTCTTGCCATGCAAAACTTGGGAAACATCAGAATTACATCTAGTAAACATGAAATATGTTCTATGCTCTTATCCATTTAAACAGAAGAGGTATAGTTTTTGTACTTTTGAAGAAACTAGGGAACTGGTGTTTATTTGATGGTGTGCATCTTTTAGCAGTGCAATTCATATACTTCTGATTCCACAGGGTATATATGATTTTCAATGTTTGTAAAATAATTAATGAGGTTATTGTTACAAAAAGAGATACTAAGTTGAACTTATGCTTTAATATTTAGATACTTTTTACTTGATGGATAGGTTCATTGGAGAATCTGCTTAATTCTGTGGATCAAGTTGAGGAGGAAAAACTTAAACAGGTTTACTTTTAATTAAAATTTTCCTTGAGAAGGCCCAAAACTTTATGGCTCTATCATTTTCACACATCATGAAATGAAGTTAATTGCAAGAAATTGGCCATGTTGGTTGATTTATAGGCGCCCCCATCTAAACAGAGTTGAATTCTTATTATTTTGCATGCATTTAGAGAAACTTAAAAGGTGATCTTAAAGTACAGACCACATTTATTCGTTTTACTTTTATTTCAATATACAATTTCAATTTTTCTGATTGTGAAGACATAAAAGCAGCACAAATTTTGGAGGCATTTGATCCCTTCTCTTTCTCATATGTATTCTCTGAAATTCCGTTCCCATAAATGCATGGTTTCAATGTAGTCTTCCAATTTTCTAGCTGCCCTAGTCAAATTCTAATTGATCCCAAAAACTCTAATTGCGGTGCATATTTCTGTATATGTGCACAATTTTGTCAGTCTGCTTGTTTTGCTACTTAACATCAACCATGCTAGGAAGCAAGATAGAGAAATAGATAAAATGGCAAAAGTTTCCAAATTGTTCGACTTGTAATGCTTTACCTTTCATGCATGCCTTGGTGTGCAAGCACATACACTCCTATCTGTTTAATGGTATAGGCCAGTTAATTTCAATGTGATATGTTTGAAATTTTTTACAGGCACTGATATCAAACTCTGATCAAGCCCGTCTTAGCAAACAATTGGTAAATTTTAAGTTGCTGCCCTCATATTTTGAGGCAATATCAGTTGACAGATTTTTTTTTTTTTATCTTTAATTCTCAGCGGATTAGTTTATTCATTTCTTTTTTTTTTCTTATTGAAATTTGTAGGCAACTTTAAGATCAGATCTACCGTCATACATGGTTCCTTTTAAAACATCAGATATTCTATTTCACAAGCCCCAGGTACAAAATAAACTAAATTTGCAATAATATACAACAGATTCAAAAGCATAGAAATTAAACTGTGATATTCCTTATTAGAAAATCTCTATCCCTGAATTTGCAAAGGATGAGATTTTTTTTCTCATATAAGCAACTTTAGCACGTAATCTTTCATCAATTTCATATCATCTTCATCCGTGCAAAATAATTCTAATTTAATTGTGGGTGGAATTCTTGAAATTCTGAGTTTTACATCCTTACAACTGTCGATTGCAAGCCAATTGCAATTTGATGTGGCTCGCAAAATAAGCAATTGTTCCACATCTTTACAATAGATATGTAATTGCCAACTTTGGCATTTGCAATTGCTTTGCGGTTGCAAATGGAGATACTCTGAATCCAAACATGATAAAAGAAATAACAAGGATCATTCAAGATAGGTTCTATGAGATTCCAATTGTTATTACTTTGTCTTTATAATATATTTGTGTCATTTTTTATTGATTGTGGGTGGAATCTTGAAATTTTGAGTTTTACATCCTTACAACTGTCGATTGCAAGACAATTTCAATTTGATGTGGCTCGCAAAATAAGCAATTGTTCCACATCTTTACAATAAAAAATGTGAATTGCTAACTTTGGCATTTGCAATTGCTTTGCAGTTGCAAATGGAGATACTCAGAATCCAAACATGATAAAAGAAGTAATAAGGCATAATTAAAGATAGGTTATATGAGATTCCAATTGTTATTACTTTGTCTTTATAATATATTTGTTTCATTTTTATTGATGAATTAAAACTAATTGTGTTTAAGGCTAAGTAATGTCAGTAACTGTCTTTCTGAATGATGTGTTATTTGCAATTTATTAATGTTCTTTCTTTTTAGAAAAAAAAAAGTTATTTTAAAATTTTCTTACTACTATGTATATTTTTGCCAGGATAATGGAGAAAAATTCATAACTCTCTTAAGAGCATTGGGAGCATATGCTGAGGGGTTTAACACAAATTCAGTCATTTTGAGAGCTTCTAAGCTCTGGACAAGGCTGAACACATAAAAGAATATATAAAGAATCGGCAATCTTGTGGCAAAAATGAAGAGATGAAATTAATGTCAGTTGTGTTCTCCTACAATTTGGCATTGCATTTTGGCACCGCCAGGACTTGACCCGTACATATATCAGTGGAACGGGTCTGTCCAGAAAGGGAGCTCTCCGGGGTCGTTCAATTTCTACTTTTTTTATCCTGAAAAAGCTGGCAGAGAATTTTGTAATACAAAATGGACTCTTTGCTTTGGTCGTTAAAGGATAACAACTTTTTTTCAACTTTTAGTCCAACTGCATTTATTACTAATTATTTCAAGTAGGAAAAAGTTGCTTTTCTTAATGAATGTTCTAGTATTTTTTCTTCTTTTGTTGATAGTCAAAATTCGTCTCTGATGAAGCATACCAAAACATTATTATTATTATTAAGGTACGTCTGGCAACTCTTTTAAATATTACATAAACAATAACCAGGAATTAGTTGGGTTAATTTTTGGGCCGATTTAAGGTACGTCTGGCAAATATTCCAAAGTGATAATTATTGAAACTCATATATAGCTTACAATTATTTTCACTGATAAGGACAATCACTATTCTTATTTTTTTTCCTTTACAACAAAACAAATTTATACACATTTTGAAGAAATACCATCAACACCCTGAAAGATGAAAGAGACGTTTGTTCGTAAGTTATCCCAATTTTACTAGTCAGGTGTTTTGGTGCACTGAAACATTTCCACCCTCCATATAATTTATCCCTATATTCGTAATTTATATTTTCTGGCTTATCAATTAGTTATCAATTGGACTGACTAGAGTTTGGTTTTCATAATTTCTGGTGTATTTCCCTCTCAGACTTTTATCTTCCATTCTTTCTGCATTTGCATTTCTGTCGTTTGCACAAATTTGACCTCACTTAAAGGACCTGCATGATCTTACCTGACTGACCCCAAAGACAATTAAGCTACTTGAAATATATATATATATATATATATATATGACCTGACAAAAGTTCCAAAACTGTTTGGCTTTACCAAAATTACCCTATCAGTGGGGTATAAACTTGGATCAATTTTGTCAGGATAATAAACTTAAATGAACCGAATTCCCAGCCAGATGGACCATAAACCCAAACTGTACACAATATTCGAAACTGACCAAATTAAAATCCAGAATGAATCAATCAAGTGGGTAATTTAAATTAGTAATACTGAGAATGACTGTATATCGATCCCTGACACAAAAAGCTGACCCAAACATGAAATTAGTACACCAATTTCTGTTCATTCTTTGATCCTTGAAATCTGCAACATAAATTAATGTTACTGTAGCTACACTTGTAAATGATATTCTTGGTGACCTCTTTGTACAATTACATACATGTTTTGTACACTGGTACTGCATTGTCTGAACCCGGAAGGTACAGCACTTTGGTATCTTTTATAAGGTACGTACTGCATTGTCTGATTGATGCAACACACTTTGTTGCCTCAAAACATGTATGTACAAAGAGGTCACCAATAGAGAGCAATGAAGAAATGAATAGGACATGAAGGCACTTCTTCTATGCCACTTGACGCAAGCTCAGGCAAAAACAACAACAATATTTCCAAGATCCAAGTGAAAAACAGCAATATCATGTAAACATGAACTCAGAGCTAATAATAGATTATTGTCAAAACTAATTTTCGAGCTCTTATTTTCCTTCATCAATATCAATATCTTAAGACAGAGATGCAACATCTCCAAATTAAACAAAATTAAAGGATATAATATTGGGAACAGACTGCAAATCACAAACAATATTAAATATAAGATAGGCAAAAGAAAGCAAAATCAGGCTAAAAAGAAAAATATTAGAAAAAACTACTTCAAAACAACCTATCGAGGCCTAGATACTGATACTAACAGGCCCTGCACAGACTTTGCAACCACTGTAACAAATCATCCTTAAAAGCCACAAAGCTGCCCACCTTCTCCGGGCACTTGTGAAACGGGGCACCTGACTCTGATGAATACCCCTCCAAGCCGGTCTGAATGAAGTGCAATTAGACACGTAGTAATAAAAGATTCACTTCTGTTTCTTGGCATGCAAAAAGAAATTCAAATCCCAGCACTACACTTGACTTTTTCATGGTAGATAGCAATTCATCGGTCAACTTATATATACTCAGTTGTGTGTATACCTCACTAAAGGACCCCAAGTAAGTAGTACCTGGGCCTGGGGGCTGGGTTTTTGGGTCAAACAAGACATTTGGACCATGTGGTTTGTAAATGCCTTATATTAGCTAGGTCAATAAAACAATTACCTGTACTTTTCATGGCGGCAACAAATACAAAAAAGTTGTTGCTTGGTGCCCCTGATTTCCACAATTACCGTGAGGTGCATACAAACTAGGGATTACCATATGAAGCTAAGGTGATACTTGAGCCCATAACCCAGCTATCAAAGGAAAATTAGCAAACAACAAAAATAACCCTTGCTTGTTTTGAAAAGAGAAAAAACATCCTCCGACAAGACAGACTCATACATCCATGGCATCATGATTATTGATTGCGCTTATTTATACTTCCCATATATCTTCAAAATAGCAGTCATTAGGATTCACTCCCCAACTTGCACATCTCCTCAAACAGGTCTTTGGCTATATTGAGTCGCCCAGCCTGCCCAAATCCATTAATGAGGGTGTTATACACCACTACATTTGACACCATGTCGAGTCATTTCATTTCATCGCGTACCAGTGTTGTAAAAAACGGCCTCAATGGCCGATTAAATGCTTGTTTAATTGGAGCTCTATTTGCGGATTTTTCCGATTAATCGATTGATTATTCTTAATTATTTTGTTTATTCCTCGTTTAATCGTCTGTTTATTTCCGTTTATTCTAGTGAATATTTATTTTCACATTGATTTTTTTTTCTATGACTGTGTGTAATAATAAGTTTCATAAATTATGTATTGTAGTTTTATTTGTGCTTTAATATACATCCAATATTTTTTATATATGTTATTTCTTCTCACTTTGAAATTGATTATTATTATTTATATAACATATATTTTTCTTACTTACTGATGTAATTTTTCAATTAGTACGATTTAATATGTGAAATTATCATAAACTAAATTTAGTGATTTTATGGTGGAATGGTTCATTTCTTTCAAATAATATGTTATTAGTATTTGAAAAAACTTAATTCTCAAATTTATTTTTACATTAAGTAAATGTATTACTTACACATGTAATGTGCATATGTGTTGTTGAGAAGAAATAAGCATAGCATCATGTTATAATAATAGAACTAAGTTAAATTAAGTTTATTTGATAAGTTTGATGAGTTAAATAAATTATTTTTGATAAATTATGAATATATACTAGGGGTGAAAACGGAGCGAATACGGAGCGGATAGTGGTAAAACCATATCCATATCCACATTTCAATGAGCGGATACGAATACGGATACGGATAGTAAACGGATGACAAAATTCAAAACCAAATCCACCTTAAACGGATACGGATACAGAACGGATAATTCACGAATACGGATTCGAATAATTGTCAGATAATTGAGTCATACAAGCGCTTTAAGATACCATTTAACTAAATTATGAAAAATAAATTAGAAAATAAAAATAAGAAAAAAATTATTCAATTTTCTTTATGTACATCCAATGGATACCCCAAACAATTCTCACTAAAAATATATTTTTATATATAAAGATTAAAAAAGATGGTTGACCGGACCTTGACCCTGGCTGTAAGAGGGTTACTCACGGGAAATGGAGATGTCCATGAGACATTTGAATGGATAAGAATAGAACAAACATGAGTATATATAGCTGTATAGATATATAAACAGCATGCGCACGGACTAAAAACAGAGAGTTAAAAGCAGTGACATTTTCCGGACGGAAGCGCCCAAACTTTAGTCCCACTACGGACAAGAAAATAAATCTAGAACCTGTATATACCAACTTGCTCCGCTTTGAGGAAAACTGATTTTGTGTTATGGACCCACCCACGTGATAGTGTGATACCACTTCGTTAACGAGAACCCAATCATTAATATCAAATTTCGGATACGGATATATCCGGATATCCGCTCCGTTTAGACCTGCATGAATTTATCCGTATCCGTATCCGGGTTACTTGTTCATATCAATTAAATATACGGATAATTATCCGTATCTGTTTGATCCGGATTCAGATTATAAGCGGATACGGAGCGGATATCTGTCGGATAATCCGGATCCGTTACACCCCTAATATATACACATAATTTTAATGAAAAATATAATTAATCGTCTGCATACCGATTAATCGTTTGACGGTACTCTGTCCGTCGGATGAACGCATACCGTTATTTACAACACTATCGCATACATACAGCATCCCGTGTTGGTCATGTGCATCCACTGGTGGACCCAAATGGAGTCAGGGGTAGGCAAGTGCCTACCCTTGGATTCAAATTTCTTTTAGACCCAGTGGATGCACATGACCAGCACGGTCATAATGCCTACCCCTGGATTTAATTCACGGTCCAATAGAAAAAAATTGCATAGAAAAGAAAGTCAGTCCAGACTGATTTGCATAAAAGAAAGAAAAAAAAAAAGACAGTCTGATTCGCTACTCCACTTAGAAGAATGGTTGATTCGTTAGGAGAAAAAAGATGTCAACTACTAAAGATATAAATATGTACCGTGAGTTGGATCACGTGTCGTGCCGTACCGTGACCAAATTTGGAAGAATGGTCATGGCACGTGAATGATCAGAACACATTAATCACGCCGTGATCACACGTAACGTGTCCAAACGTGACCGGTCATGTTTGGTCACGTTTAACTATTTTTTTTCATAATTTAGGTTAGTTTATTCAGGATTCACCATTCGATCAAGATCTAACGGTCCTAATTACACGTGCCTGTGTCGTGTCATGACCAAATCTTTGCGTGATATGCCTTGTCGTGCTAAATTTTTCAAAGATGGTTATGACATTGGACATGCAAGTCACGGCACGTAACCGGCACGTGTCTTGACGGAACCGTGACGTATCTGGTCGTGCCGTGACTTGTCAGTATTTTGTCCACTACTATGTTCTGATTCATTAGGAGAAAAAAAATTATACTATTGTTAATATTTTGTGTTTACTCCTGATCAAAATTCTAAATCCGCCCTTGTGTGCATCTCAAATAACTTGCCTAGTATCGAAAACGCCAACTTTCATTTCAATATAAAACAAGATGGTCTTAAGCACTCAATTAATTTATGAATTAGACAATTAATTAATTAAATGGGAGAGAAGAGAATTGAGAATGGCACATATGGTCACTGGTCAGGCTTCCAACCAGGTATAGCAGCACGGCCTCTCTGTCTCTTGCCGACAACTCCGTACACCTTAAAGTAGAGAAGAAAATTAAGTAACCAGATCTCATCTGGTGTCACCCCTACGCAGCTACACTATACGGTACGTTTGGATGAACTTTAAAATAGCTAGAATAGCTACTGTTTAAAAACAGTGCTAACTCAAGCTATTCGGAATAGTGAAAAAGTTATTTGGATTGCATATTTGAATAGAGTTTGGAGAGAATGAATAAAGTAATAATTTATGTGTTAGATTAAATATAATACAATATAATATTAATTTAAATATTAAATGTAATATAATATTATGTTAAATATTAGATTAGTATTAAATAAAATATTATATTAAATATAATAAAATATTAGTTAAATATTAAATGTAATATAATATTAGGTTAAATGTTAAATGTAATATAATATTAATTTAAATATTAGATTAGTATTAAATAAAATATTAGATTAAATGTAATATAATATTAGTTTAAATATTAAATGTAATATAATATTATTTTAAATATTAAATTAGTATTAAATGTAATATATTATTAGTTTAAATATTAAATGTAAATAATATTATTTTAAATATTAAATTAGTATTAAATAAAATATTAGATTAAATGTAATATAATATTAGTTTAAATATAATACAATATAATATTAATTTAATTATTAAATGTAATATAATATTATTTTAAATATTAGATTAGTATTAAATAAAATATTAGATTAAATATAATATAATATAATATTAATTTAAATATTAAATGTAATATAATATTATTTTAAATATTAGATTAAATATAATATAATATTAGATTAAATATAATACAATATAATATTAATTAAATATTAAATGTAATATAATATTAGTTTAAATATTAAATTAGTATTAATATTGAAAGCAACAAATGCTATATTTCATGTTTTTGTAAGAATAGAATATAGTCCTATTCTCTCTATTCCGAATAGCTCTATTTCTCATTTGGATTGTTCTTGTTCCGAATAGCAATGCTATTCTAAAAATAGTATTATTCTTAGTGCATCCAAACATAGCCTACATTAATTATATGGAACCATTGAATTGCCTTGTCAAACCTTGAGCATTTTTGCACGGCTGTTATAACATGCAGTTGAATATATATGTGATGTTATCTGGCTGAGGCCACTCATCAAGCATCAAAGGGGGCACAGCCAGAGCCATTGTGACTTGCCCAGTTGCCCAGTAGCAAGAAGAAGAAGAAGAAGGAAGTGATAGACCCCAATCCCAATCCCAATCCCAGTCTGTACCTCAGTCCTCGATCAACAAATTAAGTTGAAGACAAAATCAAGTGTATGGGCTGACAGTGACACTTTGAACCAAGGGCTTGTCAATCTCAACATATCTGGTCGTTCGTAAGTGCTCTTTTTAGGCTTTTCAATTTAGTGTAGTGTACACCATCTACTCATAATTTGATTATTTTTAGTGATTAATTGTTGGGCATCACAAGTTAATTGTATCATTTTTCTCAATTTTGTTGGATATGCTGGGTAGTTGGAGAGAATGTCAATGATGTAGTGATCATGTTTAATCTTTGTGCAATTTTAATAAGAGTTAATTCGGTCTAAACCATTGGAGTTCATGAAAGTTTTAGCGGAAGTATGAGACAGAGAAGACAGAAAGGAGAATTATGTTTTATTGTATTGATATTTTTTCTCTATTGATTTTTTGTTATATATCTTTACAATCTAAGATATGAATATATACTCTATTTGAGATGATTTTACCGTTAGTGCTAACGGTAAGATCCTAGGCAGCACCTATAACTAAATTATTTACAATTCTACCCTTATTCCACTTTACAATATTATCATTCTAATTATTTCTATTCTTTAACACTCCCCCTCAAGCTAGGATTATAAATATCAATTAATCCTAGCTTGCTTGTTATTTCTTCAAACGCCTTTGGAATGAGACCTTTCGTGAAGATATCGGCTAATTGGTCTTGACTCTTCACGTAAGGAGTTTCGATTTCCTTCGCTTGAACTTTTTCTCTTATGAAATGACAATCGACTTCAATATGCTTTGTTCTTTCGTGAAACACCGCATTTGAAGCAATATGCCTTGCCGCATTGTTATCACAAAACATCTTCATTGGTTTATCAATTTTGAAGTTCAATTCTTCGAGTAATTGTTTCATCCAAGTGAGCTCACTTGCGGTGGATGCCATGGCACGATATTCCGCTTCCGCACTTGATCGAGCCACGACATTTTGCTTCTTGCTTTTCCATGTGACTAAGTTTCCGCCTACAAATGTGCAATAGCCGGTTGTTGATTTTCTATCGAAACTCCCGGCCCAATCTGCATCGGAATAGCCACACACTTCGTTAGATTTATTATTTTTCATCCATATACCCTTTCCGGGTGATTTCTTTAAATATCTCAAAATTCTATCAATTGCATCCAAATGTGATTTTCTTGGTGAATGCATAAATTTGCTAATTTGACTTACCGCAAATGATATGTCCGGTCTAGTTACCGTTAGGTAGATCAACTTACCTACAAGCCGTTGAAATTGGTTGGTATCTTCTAACGGCTCTCCATCTTTGGAATTTAATTTGCAATTACTATCAATTGGTGTTGAGGCCGGTTTGGATCCTAATTTTCCCGTTTCTTTTAGAAGGTCAATAGTATATTTTCTTTGTGAAATAAATAATCATTTGATAGAATGAGCTATTTCAATTTCCAAAAAATATTTAAGTTTACCAAGGTCTTTTATTTCAAATTTTTCTTTTAAGTATCTTTTAACATTGTTAATTTTTTCATAATTATTTTCGGTTATTATTATGTCATCAACATAAACAAGGACAACGGTAATATCATTACTCTCATGTTTTGAGAATAATGATGTATCGGATTGGCTTACTTTAAAACCACAAGAAATTAAATATTGAGATAGTTTGCCATACCATGCTCTTGGAGATTGTTTAAGTCCATAAATTGACTTTTTTAACCTACAAACAAGATTAACATTTTTTTTCTTGTACATGACCCGGTGGGAGGGTCATATAAACCTCAACACTTGAAGAAATACATTTTTAACATCGATTTGATATAAATTCCAACCATTATTTACCGCTATCAAAAGTAAAAATTCTTATGGTATTCATCTTTGCTACGGAAGCAAATGTCTCTTGGTAATCAATACCATATGTCTGGGTATACCATTTGGCAACTAGCCGGGCCTTATACCTTTCTATAGATCCATCACTTTGGTATTTTATTTTATAAACCCATTTGCATCCTACGGGTTTTTTATTTTTTGGTAATGGTTCAATGGTCCATGTGTTATTTTTTTCTAAGGCTTGAAGTTCTTCTTTCATTGCCTTACACCATACCGGTTGGCTTATGGCTTCTTCAAAATTTCTTGGTTCTTCCTCTTTGGAAATTGAACTAAGAAATGCATGGTGGTGTTTTGAAATATTGTTATATGAAACATAATTTTGAATGGGATATTGAACCTCATAGGTTACGAAATCTCGTAACCTTGTTGATAGTTTAGTTGGCCGAATTGATCTCCTTAGCGGAATTTCTTTTTCAATATTTTCATCTTCTTCAATATTTTCTTCTCCTTCTTCCTCATGCTCCACTTTGAGGAGTGTTGTCATCCTCGTTTTCCTTTTCTTCTTCTTCATTTTCTACAACTCTTGACTCCACAATTTGATTAGTGGTCATAGGAATGACAAAATCATTTGTAGGTATATGATTGTCAAGCTTATTTTTATTTTCTTTAAAATATGGCTCATTTTCAAAAAATGTTACATCCCTTGAAATATATAATTTATTATTTATAGGATCATAACATTTATAACCCTTTTTTTGAGATGAATATCCTAGAAAAATTGTTTTAATAGAAGTATGATCTAGTTTATCTCGTTTATTTTGATGTACATAACATGTACATCCAAATACTCGTAAATGATTAAAAATTATTTTTCTTTGGTAAATAATTTCTAGTGGACTTTTTTTGTTTAGAACAACACTTGTCAATCTATTTATCAAATAAGTTGCGGTGAGAACGGCATCCGACCAATAAATTTTTAGAACATTATTTTGAAACAAAAGTGCTCTTGTCATTTCAAGTAAATGACGATTTTTTCTTTCGGAAACTCCTTTTTGTTGTGGGGTATAAACACAAGTAGTTTGATGTATAATTCCTTTTTGTTTCAAAAAATTTGAGAAATTTTGATTTACAAACTCCGTTCAATTATCGGTCCTAAGAATCTTAATCTTTGTGTTGTATTGGTTTTCAATTAAATTTGAGAAATCTTGAAAGTGAGAAAAAACTTCACTTTAATTTTTAAAACACATAAGTATGTTAATCGTGAAAAATCATCTATAAATGTAACAAAATATTTAAAACCATTGTAAGAGTCTACCGGGGCGGGTCCCCAAACATCGGAATGAACAAGTTCAAATATTTTGCTACTTTTAGAATTTGAGTTTACAAAAGGAAGTCTCGTATGCTTTGTAAATTTACATACTTCACAATTACTACAATCTAGGTTTGGAAAATTAAGAATACTTTTTAAAATTTTATCGGAGGGATGTCCAATTCTTTTATGCCATAAATTTTCCATGTCTTGTATTTGTGTGTTGAAATTAAATTTTTGGCTATTTAAAAAGTAAAGTCCATTTTGCAAAAAACCTTCACCAATCATTCTCTTTGATGTCATATCTTGAAACAATACATTTTTAGATGAAAATATAATCTCACAATTTATTTCTTTTGAAATTTTTCCTATAGATAATAAATTAGAGGTACAATTTTTTAAATGTAAAACATTTTTAATTTCTTTTAAAAAAATCTTGATTGAGCCATGACCACAAATTTCCATTTTTTCACCATTTGCAACATATACATATTCTTGACCTTTGGCTTTTTGATAATTATACAATATATTTTTGTTTCCGGTCATATGATCGGTTGCACCGGAATCTAAAATCCATACCGAATTATTTTTAGAGTGTTCTAGATTTAGATTTCCTAAATTTGTACATTTTTTTTGTTTTATTTCACCATTTTGGTTTCAGATATGTCTGGGATTTTATTCATCCTTCTATTTGGTATTACATATATCATTTGGTTTGTACCTAGACTACATTCTTCACTTTGGACTATTAATGAATTTTCTAATTTAAAGGAACCTGAGTTGGGCTTGTTTAGAAGCCCGTTGAGTGAAGAAATAAGTTTGGATATCTCTGATTTGATCACGGATGTAGCAGCTCCAAAAATATTGGTTGAGCTGAATTGGCGGACCCGTCATTCGGCGAACCCGGTTCAACACAACTCTTCTCTTCGTTTGGTTGAAGCACTCGCGCCGCATCAGAGATAGCGAAACCCCTTTTCTCCCCCTTAGAGTTATTCGGCCGATCCACTCCGCCCTTCTCCTTCCACCATTTCGGTCGGAGATGAGGATGAAGAAACCAACACCGATCGAGTTCATGACCCTCTTTTTTACAGTTACTACACTTCATCGGTGTTGGGGGCTCCTCTATTCTCAGATCTAAGGTTAGGGTTTTACTGGTAAAATCGATCACAAGAGAGAATCTAAATTTTTCTGGTTTTTCTTGTTTTTTCTGGTTTAATCTGGTTTTTGGTACTGACAAAAAATAGTGGGTTTCTTTTTTGCTGATTTGTTCTAGTATTGATAAGAACAGTCTTGATATTCGGTTTCTGGTATTTGTTGGTATTTGCTTTTGGTACTGGTTTTTGTCTGAATTTTTTCTGGTATTGTTTTTTAGTTCTTTGGGTTTTTTGGGAATTGCTGGTATATGATTTATGGATTATCGGATATGGATATTGGTTATATTTCGCTCTGATACCATGAAAGTTTTAGCGGAAGTATGAGACAGAGAAGACAGAAAGGAGAATTATGTTTTATTGTATTGATATTTTTTCTCTATTGATTTTTTGTTATATATCTTTACAATCTAAGATATGAATATATACTCTATTTGAGATGATTTTACCGTTAGTGCTAACGGTAAGATCCTAGGCAGCACCTATAACTAAATTATTTACAATTCTACCCTTATTCCACTTTACAATATTATCCCTCTAATTATTTCTATTCTTTAACAGTTCATAACTCTTTTAATATTACATAATTAGTAACCTGGAAGTCGTTTTTCCAATTAATTGGAAACTCATAGCTAGCTAGCTTACAAGTAGTTTCACTGCTAAGTACTGTACTGTCGATATTCTTATTCTCTTTTTCCTTACAACAAATTTATACACATCTGGAAGAATTCCATCAACACCCACCCCTGAAAGAAATGTTTAATTATACTTAATTTAATTAAGCTAATTCATCTACAGCTTGAACCTTTCTTCCAATTCCAAACCTAAGTAGTGCTACGTGGAAAATCATACAAGCAAAATAGGAGACTGAAGAGTGGGCCCCACTTTTTCTGGATGGCACAGCATTAGGTGTGTAGCACGCACTTGTTGGCTGGACATAACCATTTCCCGGGGAAGATGCCGCTGTCAGACACCACCCAGTCGGAGTCTCTCCTTTATTTGGTTGTGATGAGCTCGCGTTTCCCTACGCCATATATATATGATTCATGTTATTGACATTAATAAGCTTATAATTAATCAGGCATCTCTTTTTCATTCATAAGAGCTAGCTGCATGATCTCAGTTTATTTACATGCTGTATTTAATCCTTTACATAATCTCTAAACAAGTTCTTGTACCTGGGTTTGATCCGGTGTAGGGATAAGAGAGGAAGGATTTGTGGCAGCCTTTGAAAGGCCAACATCATAGTTCTCTGTCAAATCCGTCTTGTAAAGTCCAAAAGACCGTTCAGAGGTTGGACCTGGCTTTAGATCTTCATCATAAAGTGCTAAGAGATACGTGTCAACCGACTTGCCCGGTACACGTGGAGTGCCGGCCAATGATTTCAAATGGGTTACTAAGTTACCGTTATAAGCTTGTGCATTCTCCACGGTGGCCCCCACCTCATTTGAGTCCCCTTTGTATGGCCAACCAGTCTCAGCTATGACAATCTCAACATCATTAAAACCCTTTGCATCCAATGCTGCTCGAACCGCATCGACTTGAGCATCAAACATGTTCATATAGGTTAGACCTGAGCCTGAGTCGACCCGACCTGGGTTGGATTGGAAGAGGCAAAATGCTAGAGTTTCAGGGCGAGGATCGCTGTTATAAGCAAACCAAGGGTAAGGGTTGATCATAAATGGTGAACCACCGGTTTGAAGGAAAGCGAGAATTGGATCGAGGTTTGGTGCCAGGTCGGGGTGAAAGGCACCTGCTGAAGGCGGGTCTGACTGAGACAACACCGCCATGGAATGCACGGTTGAGATCTTTATTGAAGGGTAATTAGCGGAGAGAGCAGAAAGGAGGTTTTGCATTGCAGGGAGTAGTTGAGACGGTAAAGAGTCGTCTCCTGAGTTGAGAACCTCATTACCGACTGAAATGGAGGCGATAGTGGTAGCGGGCATGTAAGGAAGAATGTTAGCAGAAACCCAGGCGGCAGCAGCTGAGGAGGAGGCAGCAAGGGAAGGAATATCTCCATTAGAGACACCAACTAGGAGGGAGATGTTGGTGCCAGCAAAGGCAGAGATAACGGCTGCATCAGTGTCATAGAGTCGAACCTTGGAGATGGAGGTGGAGGTGAGAAGAGTGGCGGTGGAAGAGGGAGGCGGGAGGTTGTCTGCCACTTCACCATAGTTTACTCCAATCAATGATTGTGATTGTGATTGTGATTCTGCCACAAATTAAAATCTTTAAAAAGTTTTCCTCTCAGTTAGCTTAGGGAATGATTAGTTAGTTATATTCTTCCATGTGAATTTGATTTGCCAGAAAATCCAGGCAGGATGATGGAATATATACATTGGGTTAGGTGAGTATTTAATATTAAGTTCGGAACTGGACCAACTAATGACCAAACATTGGTCAAACTTTGAGTTGGAACCCGTTTTCATTATCAAAAACCAAAACCATCATGGTATAAATATAATACAATTTTCCACAATTGAAATGAATAATGTTCTCTGTTACAAAACAGAGATTATGTTACATTGAATTTACATTCTAATCAGAATTCTTCTTTTCATTTGAGTTCAATTAATGTAGATTATTAATTTTGTTTATCATCAGAAAAACTTGTAGATGTTTGATCCATCGTTTCATTTGTTGTTACTTTTGGTGGCTGTTTGCTCTACATTTACATACCTTTCATTATCTAGGCCTACAGTTTGATTTTGACTATATATGTAACAGAAGAATTACTTGTCTATTATAGCTCTTTTTTATACTTGTGTGTGTGTGTGTGTTGGGGGGAGAGAGAGAGGGAGATTAGTGTGCTTACTTGAAAAAGGGAAGAGGAAGGAGAAAGCTTGAAGAAGCTCCAAAATCACCAAAACATGCCGCTTTCTCATGGCCTGTGTGTGTATGAAGAGAGAGAGAGTGAGAGAGAAATTGTCTCTTGCTCTTCTTACAAGGCAAGGGAAGGGGCAATTAGTTGAGTTGTGTGTAGCTCTAGTTTGGTTTTGTATTTGGGGTCCAGGGGAAAGAACAAGATCGATGCTACAATTAAAACATCTCTCTGGTCTTCTTACAAATGGAGAGACAGGAAAGGAATTGGATTCTCCGTTTCATTTCTATATTTCCCAATTAGAGTTTATTATAAGACGCTTTAAACGTTAAAGTGGAAGGGTAAAGTTAACCACAAAAAATTAAGGTGTCTGACGAGATCCAACCGGGAACCAATACGAGATCCAACCCGAGATCTAACCCGGGGATCAACCCGAGATCCAACTCAGGAACCAATTCCAATCAGACTCAGATTCGGGTTCAAACTTGCTTTGAGAAGCATGCAACTGCTATTAAAGAAGGGCCTACTTTCAAGATTGGTCAATTATATTTTCTAGAGAATAGTAATAGTTGTTTACATTTTCTAGATAGTTTTTTTTATTTTTGCTTCTTTCTAGATTTACATTTCTTAAGTAGTCATTTATATTTGTCTATTTCTATGTTGCAAATTAATTACTTCTTATGGCTTATAAAAAAAGAACTTTTATAAGAGAACAATGACTTTTTGATATCAATATATTTTTTTGAGAGAGATTTATTTTTATTTTTGCTACTTGGCATTCTTTGTTTTTAATTTCACTACATCGAGTTCGAGACCCGTTACTAGCGGAGTTGAAATCCGGAACCGAAATTGCGTCAATGTCAATGCCAAGTTCTGATTCGAAACTGAATGAACCTGCATCATGTTCAGCCTGACTAAACCCTGCCAATATTAATCAATTATATATATAATTACACAACACCAATCACATTTTCAGTATACAATTTGGGGAGTTTTGGACCACCAGTTGCTGCTATTGCTATGTACGAAATTTAATGCTGAAAAAAGGGAAAATAATGGAATTGAAAGTTCCCCTGCATGAGCATGACCGTTTCATTTCCAATTTACTGGCCGATGCCGATGGGTCATCCATTAATCGTGCTACAAGTTACAAGTCCAGATTTTCTACGCTCATCTCCCCTGTGTCCAATTTTGTTGACACATCTCTTTTGGGTGAAAATGCCATAGCCAATTAGCCATACCATGTCATCTCCACTTTGATTTATTTATTGCTGCAATCTTTTCTCTAATTTAAAAAATTTAATAGGTGAGGCACGCTTATCTCTCCTATTAACATCTTCCAATTGTTTGCTATTTAAAACAAATTCACGTACTTCAAAATAAATATTAATTTCCTATATATTCAATCACGCCTTGTATTAACTCCGTGCCGCTGATATTATAGAACAAGTAAGGCTAAGGTGCTATGAATAAGGTCTTCCGTGCTACTATCTCAAAAACTAGCTTATTGTATAAATTTCAAACTTTGATTTAAGTAGCTCAGTAAATTGTTTATATAATGAACTTGTAGAATACTAATTTTTACTATTTTTGAAAAAAAAAAAAAGTTTACTATTTTTTATGATTTATGAAAGATAACAAAAAATAACCTAAAACATTGTCAATTTTCTTTTATTTTTAAGTCATTTTTTGTCATCTTTCATAAATAATAAAAATAGTAAAAAAATTCTAAAATAGTAAAAATAGTATTCTACAAGTTCATTATGTAACTAATTTATTGAGCTACTTATCGAAATTTAAAGTTTATACGATAGATTTTTGAGACCGTAACACAGAAGGCCTTATGCTATATATAGCACCTAAGACATTTGAGGCTCTTAAAAGGGAAACTTACCTATCCATGTCAAAATGGGTTCTACAACAGCTAGATAGAGTGGAGGAATGAAGAGAACTGAATATGCTGGAATTCAAACTCAGAATTAGGCTTAGAGAACACATTTTTGAGCTCGCAAAGGATAAGGAAGTCAAATGGAAACAACACTCTAAAAATACGTGGCTTAGGTTGGAAGATAAAAATATCAAATATTTTCACACAGTGGCCAACAGCAGGAAGAACACCAATACAATAGCGGCAATCAGTGATATTGACGGTAACACGGTGCCAACAACTCAACTGCCGCAATACTTACATAATCACTTCCAAAGGCTATTGGGTCAAACTAAGGAGGAGTTCAGGACCTTCTCATTAATGGGTAGGGTGGGATCGAGCCTAAGTAACGACCTCAGCACATTGGATTCTCGGATTGAAGAATGAGAGGTAAGACAAGCGATAAATGCGATGTCGGCAAACAAAGCAAGTGGACCGAACGGTCTTCTGATAGAATTCTTTAAGGCATTCTGGGGTATCGTCAAGGCTAATATCATGGCTCTCGTGCAAGGCCCTATTCTGTTGATGGATAGACTTAACAAGGCAGTAATCACGCTGATTCCTAAGAAGATAAACCCAACCTCCGTATCAGATTACAGACCCATCAGCGTCATCAACACGGTGGCAAAAATTGTCACTAAGGTCTTGACCAACAGACTTCAGCCCACCTCCAGAACCTAATTACGGCAAACCAAATAGCTTTCGTTAAAAGTAGATCCATGATGGAATCATTCCTATCGGTAAGGGAATTCCTGCTTTCTGCTCGAGGGAAAAATTACCAGCCATTTTCTATAAGGTTGATTTTGAAAAGACATTTGATACTGTAGACTGGTGTTTCTTGATTAACCTTCTCATTGAGCGAGATTTTTCTCCAAAATGTCTATCCATGGTG
Source organism: Carex parvula (assembly GCA_025461045.1). NCBI lineage: Eukaryota > Viridiplantae > Streptophyta > Magnoliopsida > Poales > Cyperaceae > Carex > Carex parvula. The sequence goes on from JAJGRW010005135.1 coordinate 187,278, forward strand.
CTAAATACGCTACAATCGTCCTCCTCAGCAATCAGAGTTAACGGTGCAATCACGGGTTTCTTCAAACATCGGAGAGGCCTAAGGCAGGGCGACCCCCTATCTCCATGTTGTTTATACTGGTTGCGGATTCTCTCAACAGATTCCTCCTAAATGTCAGGCCTCTAATGCCCCAGCATGTCTTCCTACTGCCAGAAACAATCGAGTTTGCTGACGATACGATTATCATAGCTGAGGCACACCTGGCCACTTTAAGGATAATATGAATGACGCTAAAGGTTTTTTTTGGAACTATCAGTCTCAGGATCAACCAAGCGAAGAGTACATTTATACCAATTGCTATACCGAACAACCTAACCCAGGTAATTCAGGGTATTTTATCCTCACCACCATCATAGCTACCGATCAAATACCTGGGATTGCCACTGGGAATCCAAAAACCAAAGCGAATACATTACCAGCCAATGTTAACGGTGGTACAAAGTAAAATGGAGGGTTGGACGTCCAACTTCCTATCGTACGGAGGAAGAGTTACATTGGTCAAGGCAGTACTGTCGGCAATGCCATTACATTACATGCAAGCGCTCAAGATACCAAAGAGAGTTATCAAGCAGTTGGATAAGATGAGGCGGGGGTTTCTGTGGAAGGGAAAAGCAACGTGCAAAGGCATAAACTGCTTAGTGAATTGGGAAAATGTTTGCTCTTTAAAGGAGAATGGGGGACCGAGAGTAATTGATCTTCGTTGCCAAAACGATTCGCTACTATACAAATGGTTATGGCGAATTGAAGCAGAACCCGATAGATTATGGGCCACCACGGTCAGTAGATTGCTCAACATAACATCGGTCGCAGAGATCCAACAAGGCCGTGACTCATCTTTCATTTTTAAGGATTTGGCTACATTGATCCAATTTTTTTTGCATCAACTAAATTCGAGAATGGTATCAAATGGAGATGGACGTCTTCAGGCATTTTCTCCTGTGCCTCTGCTTACAGAGCAGTGCAACACAGGGGAGTGCTAGAGGGGATTCCATTGTTATGGAAATTAAAAGTCCCAATGAAAGTCAAGATTTTTGCTTGGTTGATGTTGGCTGACAAGATTCTTACACAGGAGGTACTCATATATCGAGGATGCAACATCCAGCCAGGATGCCACCTATGCACATCTCAATCCGTGGAAACATGAGATCACATCATATGGGAGTGCACCTACTCAGCTAGATTTTGGAGGGGGGTTTGTGCTCACTACAACATCGCAATAGCGGGGGGGCCAACCTCCTGTCGATCTGGTCAGATGAGAACATATACCTTACTCAGCAGGACAAATCAAGTAAGAGATTGCTTTGGACGACGGGGGTGTGGGCTTTGTGGAGGGAGCAGAATAGGAGATTATTCTCAAACAAAAGGCAGCATGTGTCTTTATTAATAATGATACAACCATTGATATCTTTCTGTGGTCTAACAACGTTTAGATCCGTATCTTTTGTTATTAAATTTTGTACATTGCTTGCGGCCAATATATGCTTGTTCGAACCAACTCCTTGTCATACTTCAATTTTAACTGGACTCATATTTGTAAATGAAGTCTAGACAGTCATGAGTGTCGTTCTAGACGAGAATTTCGAATGGAGACTTTCATCTTCCGCGCTTTAGTCAAATTGTTAAGAGAAGCAGCTCTTTCTGACGATTGTTAAAGGTGGAAGAGCAAGTAGCAATGTTCTTGTACACTCTTGCCAAAAATGAGAGCAATCGTAGTGTGCAAGAACGATTTCAACATTCGGGCGATACTGTGAGTCGTCATTTTCATAGTGTGTTGAATGCTATCAATCAACTGTCCTCCTAGCTTATCATTCCACCTCCTCTTAGCATGTCTCAATTTATTGCATCTCGTGGAGAGTTTTATCCTTTCTTTAAGGTACTTTTTATTTGAATTATTTGACAAAAAATTATTCTACCATATAATATCATAAAGCTTACTAACTAGTAATTAATTGTTACATATATGTAGGATTGCATTGGTGCTATTGACGGAACTCATATTCCAATATGCATAGATGAAAATAAGCAAGATCCCTACAGAAATAGAAAAACAAACATTATCACAAAATGTGATGTTGGTTGTATGTGATTTTAATCATCGGTTTACATATGTAATGGCCGGATGGGAAGGATCAGCATCTAATGCAATCGTATTGAATAGTGCACTAGATGATGGATTTACAGTACCGCAAGGCAAATATTATTTAGTCGATACTGGTTATGCAAATACTCCCAAAGTTTCTTGCTCCATATCGAGGTATCCGGTATCATTTGCGGGAGCAAGATCTAGCAAATGAATGGCCACAAAATTATAAAGAGCTTTTTAATCTTTAGCATGCAAAACTAAGAAATTATATCGAACATATCATTGACATATTAAAGATGCGATTTTCTATTTTAAAAGTTGCAACATATCATACAATAGACATACAAAGTGATTTGGTCAATGTATCATGTATTCTCCATAATTTTATTGTTAATCATAATGGAGATACAAATTGGACTACAAATGTAGCATATCATACAATAGAACAAGATGAAATTGTTGATGTACCGGATGGAGATGAAGAATATGAAGAAGATGTTGAGGCACTAAACAATCTACGCCGTGCAGGACATCAAATAAGAGAAGCAATTGCTATGGAATGATTATGTTAGATATAGAAGAAGTAGAGACTAATTAATGTTTTATATATTTTATTTAGAAGAAGTAGAGACTAATGATTATGTTAGACTCAGATGTATGATGTATTCTTTAGCATATCTATTAATTAGTTAGATTCCAAATATTTTTTTAGTATTGTGTAGCAAATTTTATTTTATGATCTTGCTTACTTGATCAACAGCAGAATACGAATGTCTGAGTGCATATTTTTCTGCTAACTGAGAAACCAACTAATGCTGGATACTTTGTTTGTTTCTTATTTTGGCAATCTTAGATAAGGCATTTATGAAGTTCATGTCCTGAAAATACAAAATCAGCAAAATTCCAAAACAGCCCTAAATGAAAGAAAAATAGAAATGGTAGCTCTGAGTTGAGTTTGATAAAACAGTTGTATGGGCACATACTAGACACTCCAATGAAACACACTAAAAAAATTCTCTATTTAGAATTTTCTACAATTTATGGTGAGTGTTTGAAGTTAATACTTTGAAAATGGGACTGGTTCAGAAAAAAAAAAAAAAAACCAGCATACTGTCATTCATAAATGACATTGTTCATCCTATTGGATGGCCACATAAAAATTTAAGATTGAATTTGCATAAATTTTGAGTTTTGCTAGTCACATTCATGTAAAGAACATTCAATTTCGTTTTGTAATGCTTCTTCAGAGTGCATTCTTGCTCTTTAAATTGCTTTAGTGAGAAACCTGAATCTACAAACTTTGTTTTGATTCTTCACGCCATTTCATTCCATGCAACACTACTCCATGCATTTTGTTGGCGTGTACCGGATCTATTAAATTCAACAAGCAATTCCACTAGAAATGTCTTTTGAAACTCATTCCAAGCAGCTTTATTGTTGGTCTCATGTACATTGCCTACATACCAATTATAAAATAAATAATCAATGTTTGCAAATAAAAGACAAACTCCACCAATCAAGCTTAATTGAAATATTTATTGAAGAATTTTATCAAGGAGCTTTATTGAAAAAAAAAAAAAAAACAAGCTCATATACATTGGAAAATAGAACATTTCACCTATTAGAAGACAATTTATTAAGTTCTATGAAACGACAACTAAATTAACAAAGCAAGGATCATACAACAAGCAATTCCACTAAGAATGTCTTTTGAAATCATTCCAAGCATCCTTATTATTGGTCTCATTTACATTGCCTACATGGCTACATGCCAATTATGAAATGAATAATCAATGTTTACAAATAAAAACAAGCTACAATCAAACTCAATTGAAATATTCATTGAAGAGTTTCTAAAATAGATGATTTCAGTTTTTATTTGCCTTGTGGATATTTATTGTAATAAAAAAAAAGACACACATTGGCATGTTGCAAATGCTGATTCATTCACATAATTACCCCTCTGAAACATTAAATCAACAAATGTAATTCTAGTCTTAACTAATCTAAAAATACACAAATTACCCCTAAATTAAACCTCATTAATTGCTTCTATGTTTCATGAAAAACCAACTAAGATGTAAAATTCTAAATCTCAATTAAACAATGTAAAGTTCTTTATGGTGTTTAAGATATGGTGGTTGTTGCTACAAACTCGGAAATATCCTCAGCACAGTTACTGGTACCACACACACAAATGCTGACGAGCACTGTACATGGTACATGATCAAGGTCGATATTGCTCATCACACAGTTTGTAATTTGAAGAGAAAGAGGAGCAAGAATTTTCAGAGAATTGAGTAAGGAAGCTTACGAACTGGTAACAGAAGTTCTCTATCAGTTGCAGTTCACTAATTTACCAGCATTTCATTGAAGATAGGGCTGCAGGAAAGAATAATTTTTCCCTTAAATTTTCTTTACTGTCATATTTAATTAAAACTTGTTTGCTTTTACATTATGTTTACACTTATTTTGGGCTCAATTGCTTTGAGCAATTTTATTGCCCCTTTACTGGTAGTTACCAGACATAATGAAGCAACAAAAAAAATTAATTAAAGAGGTCTGCAGCCATAATGGAAGTGAGATATCCATCAGCTTTGCTTGTGAAAATCGTACCTTGTAATTTTTATTCCAAGCAACAAAACATAATCGAAGAAATGACAGTAAAAATCATCATGAAGGAACGAGCAGCATATCCATGAAACGAAATTTTTTTGTGAAATATCTTGAAATAATTTTTTTTTTACTGTCATCTTTAATTAAAATTTCTTTTGATTATCACAAATACCTTGAAATATGTTGGAATTGGAAGAAAATCGTACCTTCTCCCGCCATGGTGAAAGTGAGATATCGAGAGGTCTGCAGCAAATCTGCTATCTGTTATTTATGCTTCAGGCGAGCTTCCCGCGCAATAGTTTCGTTCTCCCGCCAAAATCGATTAGATAAAGGCTGATGGGACTAGCTAGCGCACCATTTGGGAAGAGAAAAATGAGGTCAGAGTCGATGTTTTTGAACCCACTTTTTTACAGTCTGGGCAGATTTTGGGAAGAAAATGAGGGAACGAGATGGGAACGAAAATGGCATCCGAACAAGTAAAGGGCTCAAATTCGATGGACCCAAATTCCTTTAATCCCATTGAGAATGATGGCATCCGAACAGGTCCTAAGGGTGCGCTCGAGGAGAAGGGAGAGGAACGAGGAGTGATCGAATCTGGAATGTGCTAAGCTTGTTTCTCATTGGTTCTCCAAATAATTCCCGGAATGTAGCACTATTTTTTTTTTTTCTGTGAACTTCTCTTTCAATTTTTTTATGTAATTGTTTTTCTTTCAATTATTTGAATCTTTTTTTACTTATTTTAATGCAGTACCTTGCGCTATTGAAAATCAGCATAAGTAACTACGGTGGATATATTTTAATGAATGAAGGTATTTGTGGATACATACATCTTGTTTATCAAAAACAATATTATGATTTTTTTATTTTTTCTATTGAAATATTAGAAATATTTTTATATTTCTTTAAAAATAGATAGTATAATTGAATTTATTAGAAAGACTGTGATAAATAATCCGGATTAACATTTTTCAGGCCGGATTTTTTGCGGTGTAAGATAAATTAAAATATTTTTTGTGTGTTACTGAAAAAAAATGTTTTCAATCTGAATTATTGATCCCGATTCAAAAGTCAATTATGAGTAAATAAAGAAATTATTGTGTCCTTTTAGTACATTCAAATTCTAAGATGCTTCATCTATTTTTTAAATGTCAATTTTTTTTTCAAAAATAGATGGAGTATCTTGGAATTTTAATGTATTAGAAGGCCTGCGATAATTTCTTTATTTATCCAGAAGTGACTTTTGAACTGGAATCAATAACTCAGATTCAAAATATTTTTATTTATTTTTTCCAGCACATACAAAGAAATATTTTAATTTTTCTTACAACCATAAAAAATCCAGCCTATAAAATGTTGATTCATATTTTGTCACAGTCTTTCTAATAAATATATTATATAATATTCCATCTATTTTCAAAGAAATATAAAAATATTTCTAATATTACAATAGAAAAAAAAATCATAACATCTTCTATTTAATTAAAATAAAAACCAGAAAATCCTATTTCCGGTAAATTATTTACCAGAAATTGTGTTTCCGCAAAATAATTTACCAAAAATGTCATTTCAGATAAATAATCTAACGGAAAGATAACTCTGGATTTGGAAAATTATTCTGCGGTTCTAGGGTCTGTTTCCGATAAATAATTTACCTGATTGGGCAGAATTAAATTTCGGATGTAGATTTTGAAATTTTGTATTTTTTTAATATTAATAAAATTTCGGTAAAATATAGCTAACTCCACTAGTAAAAAAAATAATAAAAAAATGTACGTTGTTGTTCATCATTATAAAATAGACGTGGGATAAGTTTTGATAATTCCATATAAAGTATTAATTATTTTAGGGAATAGAGCAAGAAAACGATTTGGAGGAAATGTACGCACCTATAATTAAACAGAAGAAAAAGAAGGAGACATGCCCCCGCATTAATGGCTTTTATTTCCCATCTTACTCCATTTAAAGAAGGAGAGCGACCAAAGCTAATGGTTCAGATATCATGTGGCCCGTATAAATTAAATTTCAGAAAGATTAATTATGTGATGATCATTTCAACCGAAATTTTTATTATTATCCAAAAAAAATTCAAAATTTCAATATCTAACACCCATGTTCAACTTATTTTCATATTTGCCCAAACAGAAGAATTATTTTCAGTCTCTTTTCGGAAAATAATTCTCCGAATTCAAAGATTATCTTTCCGGAAATTATTCTCCAGATTTGGGTTTTATTTAATTAAATATAAAATATTATGATGTATTTATTTTTTGTATTGTGATATTAGAAAAAATTTGAAATTTCTTTAAAAATGGATGAAATACTATATAATTGATTTTATTAGAAAACTGCAACAAATAACACGGATCAACAATTTTTAGATCCGATTTTTTGCGGCCGTAAGAAAAATTAAAATATTTAGTTGTGTGTTATTGAAAAAAAAATAAAAAAATTTTGAATCTGAGTTATTGATCTCGGTTCAAAAGTCACTTCTGAGTAAATAAAAAAAATATTGTGGTCCTCCTAGTACATTCAAATTCTAAGATACTACAGCTATTTTGAAAAAAAAATATATCTTAAATCATTCGGCTCTGACATTTTGTCTGATCATATTGGTTTTTTTCGAAAATAGAAGAACCACGATATTTTCGTTATGTACTCAGAATTGACTTTTGAACCGGAATCAATAACTCAGATTCAAAATATTTTTTTTTTCCAATAACACATAAAGAAATATTTTAATTTTGTTATAGCAGCAAAAAATCATGCCCGAAAAATATTGATCCGAGTTATTTGTCGCAGGCTTTCTAATAACCTAATTATATAGTATTTCATCTATTTCAAAGAAATATAAAAATATTTCTAATATTTCAATAAAAAAATAAATAAATAATAACATTTTCTATTTAATTAGAAAATAAAACCGGAGAATTATTTTTCAGAATCTCAAATTCGGAAAATAATTCTCCGAAGAGAACCTTAGGATCCAGAATTATTTTTCAGAAATAGACAGTAGATCCGAAAAGTAATTATATTTAACCTATTTTTATACTAGTTGACTCCAAGTAGGGATCTTGTGGCAGCTAGCGGCTAACACCAAAAGCAAAAGGTACGTGGTGCAAATTAAATTAATCCTGATACTAATAAAAATTATTTCTAAATGCTAACTAAGTACTTAAAGCAACAGACATTCATTCCGTTTCAATTGAAAACAGTAAAATTCACTGCTTGTCCAAACTTCAAACCAGGCAGCCAGCCCTATTGGCTATTGGCTATTGGTACCAAAATCTTGTCCTTTTACCACTGTCTCTAGTCTCTACCTCTATCTCCCATTTGCATTTTTTAATTCTCGTTTGACAACCAAAAGAAAACTGCATGTAACACTTAGCATTAATTAATTAATTAATGTTGACAGTGATTGCTCACTGGTGATTTGGAATCATTCTTATCATCAAGGAAGGAGTTCTCAATCTCCATCAACCTCATATGAATATTGATACTTATAATTAGACGAAATTTCTGTATCAACCTCATATGAATATGCATGATAGTTGTTTTGCTATAACATTTGCTCATGTTTGTTAGTAACTAAATTATTTTTAATACAAATAAAAAATAATGTTTAAACGAAACTGGAGTAATATTTATTATTACAATATCCTCAAAGATAAAGATAAAGAGCAACAACAAATTGAATTAATTAAGTCTTAATTTGTGTTTGAACCCAGATTGGGATTGGGTAGTTTACTTAGCTTTTCCGGAATTCCATTTTAATTATTGCCAGTGGGCCAATAAAAGTGTGGCTAAGAGTCTGCTGCTGTGGCACAATAAAATCCATTGAATTCATTCCTTCAAACTTATTAATTACATCAATATTATTAGTAAATCCTATTTTAAGAATATTTAATTATTCGACATTATGTTTTAGTAGAAATTTTATGACCGAATATATAATATTACAAAAGTTCCTCAACTTCTTTTTAACTTCCATATATGAAGATTATATTAAGATTTAAGGCTCTAAATCAATATTGTTGAGAGAAATTGAGCCTAATTTGTAAATTAAAATTTTCACATAATTTATAAATTAAAATTTTCAGACTTTATATTTTCCGATTAATTGGATTTTTAGAAGTTAAACATAATGCAACACATGTATTGATCAAATAATGGTAAAATTAAAATTTTAAAAATCAACAAAGCAGATTGACAACTGATACTGGTAAATGGTTAGTGACAAAGTAAATTTTAGACAAACCGGGGCCTATTTTATAAAGGCCTGCTGAAATGACTTTTTCATTTCTTAAAGGCCTCATCGGCCCATAAGTACATATATTGAGTTACTTTTGCTTCTGCGGCTAAAAGCGCACGCATATTGAGTTACAGAAGATTTGCCACAGAAAAGTCATTTTCAGTGTACTGGAGTCTGTCTAGATCTCTTCCTTTTCGTCGGAGGGAGAAGGTCAGGTACCGGAGGAAGAAGGAAGCAACGAGGAAGCGAAAGGAAAATGAAAGAAAAAGAAATAGAGAAGAAGAGAGAGAGACGAGAGATGATCACACGTGCAAAGATCGTTGAGCTACTCAGCGAGCGCCAGATCCGATCTCAGAAAACTCCTCTTCTTCTCTCCTGGTTTTCCCCAAATCCACATATCTCCACTAGGTATCATATCTCCTGGTTTTTCTTAGTTTTCCTAAATTTGATTGATTTTGTTGTGCTTTAATTTAGGTTACTATTGCAATAGGTTACGTTTAGTGATCTGAGAATTGTATGCAAAATAGTAAGCGAAAGAGGATTAACGTTTGCTTTGTTTGAAGATTTGATATTTAGATTTTTTGAAAGCTTCACCTTTGGGCCACTTGGTTTTGCAAACTGAAATTTCCATGTAAACTGATAGTAATTAGCTCTTGGGCTTGTTAATATTTTGTTGGAGCCTTTCCGGAGAAAGCTCTGGTTTTTCACTTGATTTAAGATAAAATGACAGTAAGTTGATTGAATTCTGTTCAGATTTTAATTGGTTTTTATATATGGATTGAATTGCGTTAGTCTGGGACTTTATTTATTGCTAAACAAATTGAGGCATTTCAGAAGGCAGTAGAGATTTATATTTCTTCCTTAGCCCCCCAAGTCCCCAACCAGCCACCGACTTTTGAGACCTGTGAAAATTGATTTCAAATGTAGCCTCCTGTCCTGCCAAGACAACTCAAAAGGCAATGGAAGTGTTTCATAATTCCATTTTTTTTACATAACCGTAATATATCTACGCATCTCATCATTACTGTATTTCTGGTTCAATTGTTTGATAAGCTTTAAGCCATGGATATCAGTTATGGCTGTTATATGCCCATAGAGGACCTTTTCATTACAGTCCCAACATAATTTATTACTAATTATTCCATATGTATAATCTTGTTTTGTCAAAAGAACCTAATTAGACCACACAAATAAGTTCGTTGTGCCGGTTGTATGACAATTAAGTACGGGATAGGTTATTATGACAACTGTCACTCTGACCACATGGTTATCAAAATCTAAAATTAAAATTACAGATATTTTGTGTATTAAATTTGGCATAATTTGAAAACCAATTGGTCATCTATCGAGTGTATTGTAAATTTAACAGTTCAGTTTTATTGACAATTGTTCTGCAACCAAACGATGCTCAAATTGCACCAAATTAAGTCCACAACTTATCTATGCTATACAGAACATACCTTCAATTTTACTTTTGAATTCTGTGTCAGTTGTTACAGTTCTCAAAAGAAATTTATTATCAATATATTTGTTCCACATAATACAGGTGCTTTGTATAAGTAGTTCCCAGTTTATTAGAAACCTGTAAAAAAAACTTTTAAGGTGTTGTTGGTCACTAAAAATCCTTTTAGTAACAACAATTATAAATAAGAGCACCTGCATTGTTGAAGAAATTCAGAAAACAGAAATAATATGTTCCTCTTTTTCTTAAAACAAAAATTCATCTATTTATCATCTATTACTGGTTTAGATCATTCCATAGTAGATCTTTTGATGATTTTTTTTTTTTTATGTTATAATTATTTCATGGTGCATTCTTTAGTTTTGTTATATTAGTATATAAGGTGTTAAAGATTGATTAACAGCTGGGACCACATATGATTTTCACCAACAGTTATTGGGCTATAGGACTCAATTTCTCATTAATTTATTTTCTTTTGTTCAATTAGTTTTGGTCTCTTTTTGGTTAATTTTGTTAGTTGAGTTTTAATTTAACTGTCAGGGTACGACCAGATTGCCTGAGACAATATTTAAGGACAGAATGCTGGTAACATATCCTGCTAAAACTATAAATATATATATATCAAGTGCTAGTACATCTTGATAAGTCCTTGCCAAAAAATTTCCTTGGATGGTTGGATATAATTATGAACTGCATTTACTTTTGGTTCAATTTACTAATGCTTGTTTTGCATCTCTCTTTTTTTTTCAGGAAGGACGTGTCGGTGGCTCTTTTTTATATCTTCTTGTTTTGTTTTCTTGTAATATCGAGCCTACTGACATTTCGGTATTGGTTTTACAAAACTTCAGGCCTCATTTCATTTTTTGGAATTTTTCTTCTTGTGTGCCTGAAAGTTTCTAGGCATAGAAAGCTCAAGAGGAAAAGAGAGAGAAGGTTTTTATTACCTATATCCATGTGAATAGAATATAACATTTATTTTTTATCTTTACATTTAATTCACATAATAATAGATTTAAAGTTGAATCACCTTGTGTAGTTTGAGCTAAGATAGCCAATTAATTGCAAGAGAGTGAAGAATTTTACTTTATGAGCTTCCTAGGAAGTCACAGAGATGAAAGAGAGGTTGCAACAAATGCTATGTAAATCTGAGGACCTCATCTCATTAGCAATTCCATCCAAGGCTGTGGATTTTTTTGAAACATAATGCAAAAAATGTAGGGATGGAAATTGTCCATTGCTTAGTATTCACCATTCTGACAATGATGCGAAAGTAAAGGTAACTCCCTCACATCATATGTAAGTACTTGCTACCACTTACCAGTGTATAAATATGGGATGTTAGCAAAGTTGGGTATGAGTTGTATGTTTTAGAATTTCTATTAAGAGACTAGCTCAGAGATGACGGCATTATAGGACCCTTACCGAATTCTATGAGACATTTCCGTGTATTACACTTACAACGAGGTTAGCACATTCTATCTTACAAAAATGCCCTTCTTATAATAATTTGGTTACCTTATAGGAACACAAACATGAAATAGTACCTTCTTGATCAGCACATATATTTTTTGTTTTTTGGACTTGAGAAACCATTGAATGCCTCTTTACTCATTTACAATGTAGCGGTTCTATTGGAGCAAGTGTTATGGTCCATTAAATAAATGAATGGGTGTATTAATCCTAGTCGGACATAGTTTTTCTTCAAAAAAAATGCGCCAAAAATTAGAGAATCTTGAATTTTTTTACAATGTAGAGTTCATCAAGTGCAGTCTAGGAGACTTAACTTAATTTGCCAAGCTAATCAATTTTACCCATGATATTAACTGCATTTCATAAGCCAGACAAGAAATGAACGAAACATATTTAGTACATTATTTAATCATGGCATTCCTTGTAATTCAAATGGTCAATTAAACATGACCTTTTTTGTTCTTTCTTAATTTCTCTTTATGACTTGTTACAGTTCATCCGATACATAGTATCATATTTATTTATTTATCATCATCATCATTATCACCGATGCTTTTCCTACCGCGCCAGATTAAATAAACAAATGGCATGGCGGTATAGTGTACCGGGGATAAATAAATAATAAGAGAAGCCTTCGAGATTAGATATAAATATTAAATACAATACAGAACAAAAAAGTATACATATTAAACTTGGTCGGTTCTTTGCTTACAAAGTATGCGTTATGAAAACACAGATCTGGTCCTAGTTGTAAAGTTTTTAATAAATTACAAGGATTTGGAGATCTCATAAAATATCTTTGGACATGAAACCAAAAAGAGCAAATTTATAGCTGCTAGCGGCTAGCCTACCTGTCATCTTTCATTGCAACGGAATTACAACACTATTTATTATCTTACATCTTGTTTCACAGTTAAGAGTAAGAATGCCGCTTTATTAGCAGCCTATAACATGGGCTGCTGAATCATATAGCGGGCTTTCATTTGATGCTTCAATATGGTCCGAAAATGAAAAATACAATCTATGTTGATCTCTTTACGACCTTTCGGAATGAGATCATACTAAAAAACCAGAAATTCGTATCAAAACTCAAAAGTGATGTTCGTTTAAGTAAATATTTTAATATTAGCTTTTCGTTCATTTTCTTTGGCCTTATTCTCCTTCTTTTTCCTCAGCATCAGAAAAGCATTGAACAGCCTAATTCCAATATTTATTTATTTAAATACATGTACATATATTTACTTGTTCAATTTGAAAAGTATAAATATAATTTTGGCGCAACATAATCTCTTGTAAAGTTTCTATGAACGGCTTGCTATGCACATCCTACAACAACAACATCCAAGCATTTAATTAGTCTCAAACAAGTTGTGGTAAGTTAGAAATGAAACTCAATCGGAGCTACAAAACCAAGATAGATAGTAATAAAAATGGTAAAAAATTAAATCATCACAATTGGCTTAATTTTAAAGAAAAAATAAATTGAAATTAATAATTTGATTCCTTTGCATTTCAAATATTTTGTGGCTAAAGTACACTAGATGCATACAATTTCTAAAAACCGAATCATTAGTTATATACCCTAAATATATTTAAAGAATCCGTGATAATTCAGTTCTTTTTAATAAATTAAAAAAATCATCTTTCTAGTGTGCGACAAAATATTTAATATAATTTTAAAAATAAAAAATTCTGTGATGAGGTAGCAGTTTGTCATTTTGTGACAAAAAGACGTCATTGCCAATTGCTTTCCCCTATTAATTGTGTGCCTTTGGATTTTGACCCTTGGCAATTTGAACTAATAATGTAGATCGTCCGTAGTTGTCGGTTCAGGTTTAGTACATATAATATTGACCAAATAAATTGGTACAACCATTGTTACAACCATTGTTACATCAATTGTTAATTTTTTAATATGTAATTTAAAAAAATTTACCTTATTGAGTACGATTTCTAGCATTCATTTTCCTTCTCGCATTATTTTCGAGGGTTGCTCTGTTGATTTGGTGAACATTTTTTTCTTCCTTCCAGTACGTCCATCCACATTTGGATCCGATTGTGTCGTCTCCTACCCAACTTCACTAATTGATGATCTGGAACTAAGATCGCTTCTTCGTGCGCCGGCCAGTCACTTTGATTGTCATACATGTGGAATTCACCACTCAATGTGTCGATGAGTGTTTGAATGTTGTAGTAGTAATTTGCGAAGACATTTGGATCGTAGTTTCTAAATTCTTCACACATTTGTAAGTAATGTCATCCTCAATTATAGTAATGATTATGAAATTATTAGTAGATATTTGTACCTTAGACGACACACCGCCATCACATTTAATCTAATTATCCAACACCAAATCAGCACCAGCCACTGCTGGTCGTTGCATCGTACAATTCTAAATTATCAACCAAATTGAAATAATTTTGGTTATATTTCTAATAGGTATGGGCTTTTCAAAAATACTCTATTTAAATATGGGATTGACAACAAACTCCATACAAACTGCATTTTGCCCTTAATATTTGCTTGGATCTGACAAACTGCATACATATAAAAAGTAGTTGTACACCCCTATTACTTGTTACATTCCTTTTTAACGAGATGAAACTTTTGTTTTATACAGTTATTGGCTCAAACTCACTCCCAAGCAAACCCCGAGGTCGGAGATTCTCAAAGCGAATCGATCCAACTAACCCGAAGTCAATCAAAAAAAAGAAAAGCAGTTGTGTAGAAGCATTTTGATGAAGTAGGAGAAAAGGCTGTGTGCAAGCATTGTATGAAGAAGTTTACTATCGGTCCTAACATAGGGACTACACACTTGAATCACCATATCGAAAAAACATGCAAAGAAATTGATGAAAAAGAAAGGGTTTTGTTCATATCGGGCCAAAAAGATGATCTCCTTCAATCAGCTAAATTTCATCCCGAGTTGACCCGTGATCTCATGACGATGCTTTTCATAGATGCTGAAATATCATTTTCAGTCATTGAAAGTCAGTTTTGGGAACCAACAATGAGATCACTGAGACCCTAGTACAGAGTAGTTGGACGTCAGACTTTAAGGAATGATTGTGCAAGGGTCTTTAAGGCTGGAAGTAGGATATTGATGAAGGAGTTTGAAGCATTGGATTCACATGTGTCTTTTACAAGTGATATTTGGACTTCAAGTGTCAGTTTGGGATATTTGTGCGTAACGACACATTACATCAATAAGAGCTTCAACATTCACAAAAAGATTATTTCTTTCTGTCAAATACCTTATCCACATTCGGGTCCAGGAATTGCAAGTGCAATTAAGAAAGCTATATTTGATTGGAAGTTGGATCAGAAAGTGTTCACAATCACTCTTGACAATTGTTTAGCGAACATTAATGCAATGTCGTTTTTGGAGAACATACTTTGGGACAAGCCTGTTTTTTATGGTGAAAACATGCACATGAGATATGGGGCCCACATCTTACATATTATGGTGCAGGATGGTATGGAGATTCTTTGGCTGACTTTGACAAAAACTAGAGAAATGATGCGGTACATAATATATAGTGGCCAGCGACTCCAAACCTTCAATGAGATCTTAGATACAATGCACTTGCCATCTAAAAGAGGGTTGATTTTAGATTGTCCTACTCTATGGAATTCGACCTATGAGATGGTTAGTGAAGCTTTGAAGTACAATGATGCCTTGCTAAGGTATGGAGATGGCACTCCGATGAGTGTTCCTAGTTTGGAGGAGTGGAATGAGGCGGTAGAGATGGAAAAGTTTTTGCAAGTATTTCGTGATGCAACAAAGGCTTTTTCAACTTTTAGGCGACCTTCTTCACATGCGTTTCTAAAGGAGGTGTGGACTATTCATAGCACTTTGTTGGAAGATTATACCAATCCCACTTTGCGAAACTTATCAAATGAGATGCTAAAGAAATTCTACAAATATTTGGAAAAGCCGAACAGGATACTAACATTAGCTTGTGTTTTTGATCCTCGACACAAGTTAGAATGGGTGGATTTCTGTTTTGGTATTACATATGGAGTTGGCACTGATGTATACAAAGAAAGAATAAAATGTGTGCGGATGTCACTCACAAAATGGTATAAAGAGTATGAGAACATAATCGGCCTAGCGACAACTAGTATGTCACTGCAAGTGGAAGGTCAAAACGAGAAACAAAAGAAGCTTGAGATGAGTTTTCAATTGTTCTCAAAACCGTCAATCGCGGCAAAAGAGATCCGAGTTGGATAACTATCTGGAAGATGCCGTGGTGCTAGAGTTAGATGAAGAATTTGATATTTTGCAATGGTGGAGAAAAAATTCGGAATTGTATCCGACTTTAGCAAAGATGGCAAGAGATTTCTTGGCGGTTCAAGTGTCAACTGTTGCATTTGAGTCAACTTTTAGTGCAGCAGGTCGGTTGTCAGATCATTTACGGAGTTCTATGACACCGGAGACAATCGAGGCACTCATTTGCTCAAAGGATTAGTTTGCCTCTATTGATTAGAGCTTTAACTTAGACCAATTTCGTCCAATCATGCCAAATTTTTTATTGGTGTTAGAAGTAAATACTTTATTTATTAGCTCCTAAATAATGTTAATTATAAGTTAACAGCACCAACACACAACACAGGAAGGCACCAGTAGGGCTGCTAATGAGCCGGGCTGGCTCATGAACCAATGAGTTGGACAGCTCAATATTTTATATTGAGTCGGGCCCTAAACTTAAAAAAGTCCAAACTTGACTCGGGCTCAAATTTTGATTTAGACTTTGAACTGACATGGACTTAAATGCAAATTGGGTACACTTAAGCTGGAGACAGGAAATTACTTCCAAATATCCAACACATGCTGACATGCATTCACTTATACTGGTATCAGTGAATACTGGTATGAAGTTCTATTCTTATTTTTCACAAATTTCCATAACTCATTAACATTTATGTCATATTACTTTATTCATTGCAGTAAGAGTGTCATTTTTATACTTGGAGGATATGCATATGAGGTTTATGAATTTTAGAGAGTTGTGGTAATATTCCATGTTGGAGCTATGCAAATATAAAAGCTTTTGTTATTTTTTAGCATGAGATTAGAGATGGTTATCAAATTATTATGTGTTAGATTGATATGATGTTTGTATTTTTTTTTTTCTAATGCTTGGTATTAATTTGAATATTTCTAAATGATATGTTAAATTTTTTAAGTTTAGTGAATTTTTGAATTTTAGTAGATTTTACAAAGCACATGAATGTTTAGTTTTAGTGTTATAATTTAAACTTGAAACGTGATATAACGGAGATTTTAATGTTTAGTTTAGATAGTATAACGGAGCTCATGAATGTTTAGTTTTAGTGTTATAATTACAAAGCACATGAATGTTTAGTTTTAGATTTTAATGTTTGTTTTAGATAGTATAACGGAGCTCAGGAGAGGAGAGATGGTTTTGGCATGAGTTGAGCTCGCGAGTTATGAGTCGAGTTTGAGCCGAGTTGAAGGCTCAAACTCATTAAATTGAGCCAGGCTTTTTTCTTCAAGACCGAGCTGAGCCCGAGTTGGACCTGTTTAGTTATATGACGAGCTGGGCTGAGTTTTGAGCTGAGCTTGGCTCATTAGCAGGTCTAACAACCTCCAACCACGATACGGAGCAAGTATACGCGCAAGTTAGGATATGGCCCAACCGACCGTACCCAGGCTACAGCAGGTTCATAATAACATGATCAAGGCAGCAAGGGCCTAGGCATTGTGCGCGAGAGAACAGACGTGTTTTCTCTGCCAAACGAAAACCGGTGTTTATTTTGATATTAGATACGACAATCGACGTGTTCTAGCACAGAGGTGTTCAGGGGTTTTAGCAACCATGCGAGGCACTATTGCGCTCTTTTGTTGGCAATCTTTGCTAGCTGATTCATGTATTTTTCAATTTTTTTGCGCTAGTTGCGGCCACTTGACACTTAGGACATTGTAAATAAATCGGCACAAAAAATGTTTCTCAAAAATAGTCTGTGAAGGCAGTTATTTCATAGTAGGGCACTAGTCTGACATTAAAAAATGATTCATTTTCTAGGACTAGAATAGTATTCATAGTAGTACCACTTTAAAAAGTGGTACGTAATTAATGCTAAATAAGTAATATTTTGTTATTATTTAAGAAATGGATTGAATTGTTTTATTATAATCATATATTTTAGTAGTCTATAATATAGAAAATATTTTTTTTACTGAGCAAAGAATTATTATTATGATATTGAGCTATAATTCTATTTTTGGTAGGGGATTTGTAGGTAATCAATTTTATTTGAAAATTTGATAATTGAACTCATGGTTATGAAATATATATTAAATTACTAACATGTTCTTAATGAATTAAATAAATCATCTAACATTAAAGCATGGTTCAGACATGATAAAATCGAGTATATTTCTGTTATTTTTTTAAAGAAGAAATATGAAAATAGAAGAAACCGGAAATGGAGCATGAAAAAGAATTGAAAATGAAGAGGGGGCTAAAGGAAAAATAAAAATCTCCTCTCTTTTCACTGTAGATAAAATAAAATAAAGTGGATGGATAGCTCATAGTCATAGCTGGGTCTGGGTGGGTGCGGAGGGACCCATGCAATAAATGCGCGCAAGAAAACAAACACAGCCGCACGTGCGGGCACACCAGTGGACCCCACATGGCATCTCTAAAAGTAATCATTGGGTGTGCCAGGTGTTGTGATTTGACTGGTCACGTAGCCGCACGGGTACCTCAACTTTTGACTGGCCTCCTAAGTCCTTTCTACTTTGAATAGAATAGTATAGAACAGAACAGAATAGGTGAATATGAATATGATAACCAAACAAAAAGAAACAAGAACCAAAATTGAATTTCATAAATAATATAATACGGGCTCATTAAATATTTTTGATTGCACCCATGTGACTGTGAGCGAATCGTCCTATGGCTATCGAGCCGCGCACCCGACTTTGGTTTGTGTTTTTTGCGGTCTCTCGGTTACAAGTTTCATAAATAAATAACGCTCTTTTCGAGTTATACGTGGGATACGCCGACATTTTTATTAATATCCAAAGTTTAATAAAATTAATAATTATGCTCAGATTTTCGGATTTTCGCCAATAATGTCCAGACCGACTATTTTGTAGCCGGTTTTTTTTTTTTTTTTTTAGAGACACTATGAAGAACAAGATAATGAAATATAACACTGAAAATTCGAATTTTTTATTTAAATTTTTGTTATATTACTTCTTTTGATTTATAATTAGCATATTTATACTAAATACACTAGATTACTTGAAATTATGTTGAATTACACTATATTACAATAAATTATGTTGAATTACACTAAATTACGTTAAATTACAATAACTTCGCTAATTATGCTGAAATATGGTAAATTACGTTAAAGTAGACTGATTTTGTGTCATCTTTCATGAATCATAAAATATAGTAAACAAATTTGAAAAATAGTAAAAAAATTGGTATTCTACAAGTTCATTATGTAACTAATTTACTGAGCTACTTAGATTGAATAATAGAAATGAAAATCTTAATCGGAAACTTCAACTCAAGTTTTGAGACTCTTCCCTTTATTTTTTTTGACAATTCTTAATTTTGAAAAACAACGTAGTGGTCACGGACTCATGCGTATTTTTGCAAGCTTTCCGAAAAGTGGTCATTTGCTTTAATCGGACACTCGAGCACCGTTTTATGACCGTTTGAAGTTTCGTCGTTGTTTTTCGCCTTTTCAGTGAAGATATAGTCCCTATTCATATGTAATTTAGCTTAATTTACCATATTTTAGCATAATATAATGTAATTTAATGTAATTTAGTGTAATTTAACTTAATATAGTGTAATTCAACATAATTTTAAGTAATTTAGCATATTTTAGTATAAATATGCTAATTATAAATCAAAAGAAGTAATCTAACAAATAATTTAAACAAAAAATTCAAATTTTCAGTGTTAGATTTCATTATCTTGCTCTTCATAGTGTCTTTAAAAAAAAAAAAGTAAGCTGGCCATTTTATGACCGGCTTATGGGGAGAGTAAACCGGCCATAAAATGGCCGGCTTGGGCATTTTTGGCGAAAACCCAGAATTCTGGGCATAAATATTAATTTCTATTAAACTTTGGATATTAATAAAAATCTCGGTGGGATACGCCATCAATAGCACAAAAAACTCTTCTTAACTGTGTGCACAATAATTGAATACAACTCGGGTGTCCTTTAAGTTCAGCAACACTCTTGTCAACTCAACTAAAAAAATCTATATAATTAGTTTCAAACAACAAATTCAAATTGCTAAAATTTATCTACTTTACAAGTAATGCGTCTATATGCAAAAAAATTTAATTTTCAAACTAATTTTGTATAGAGTCAAGTGGTAAAAAAATGTTCAAAAAATAAATACATTAAAATTAATTTATAAATTTTCTAGTTTGACCGCTTGACTTTATTCTAAATTAATTCGAAAGTTTAACTTTTTTGTATGTAAACGCACCACTCGTAAATTAGATGGATTTTAACAGTTTGGATTTCATCGTTGAAAGCTAACTCAATAGATTTTAGAATTGAGTTAAAAAAAAACTTGGTAAACTTAAGAATACCTAGTTCTACTCCAATAAAATTATAATAGTCATGACTAACAAACATTGATTATGTTATACTTTTATTTTTATCAAGTGTGAATTGTGTACAAATTTAAATTTGGATAAAATTAACTATTAACTAAACAAAATTATACAGGATTTAATAACGTCAACCATGAGCGGTTTCAGAAATTTTGTCAGGAGACAAGAAAATAACGAATCGAGTTCAAACCCATTAACTAATCAAGTACTAGATAAAAAATAATACTAACTTCTAATTTTGATTTTTTTTTTAAATCTAACTTCTAATTTTTTTTTTTTAAATCTAACTTCTAATTTTCAATACTAACTTTTAATTTCCGATGTTCGAAATTCAGAGGAGGGGCGCAAAATCCGAGAGGAGGTGGCAGTTGACCCCTGTGCTCACTTGTGTCCGCTCCTGACATCATCTATATGTAAATTATTTC